>JAHNUO010000008.1:1800000-1989098 GCA_019787685.1 Chiua virens | reverse complement strand
TTCGCCGACACGAACTTGGAAAAATAGGATGACCAAATGGGTCCGAAGGGCTGAAACCCCACTAGGCACTTGCCAGATCACTGCCAAATTCGGAGGTGATTGTGCGTAGTTTGTCCTAGAAAGCAGAAATGGCGCATGAGGCATAATTACACCGTCAAAACAAACCGATCGATCACACTTGTAATCCCGGGTCAATCGCGACATTTTTACAAAATGGGTTCAGGAAATAGGAGGCTGATGCGATCGGAGTGATTAATTACCTATGTACTAGGTCCGACACACGTAGGCAAGAGGGATATACTTGAAGCTAAGCTCAAAAGTACCACATGATGGTCCTGCCAAACTTTCCTCCGTGTTTTGACAGACTTCTCGAATGTGGCGCTGGCATGTTGATCGGCGATAAATCGAGGACCTCGATCACGAATCGCGGCGGTGATGGTGGTACTGATTCATCCGCGCTGACGATCCGACTCCTCATGCCACCTTTGTTGCGTGCATGTCGGCTCACCATAGCACTTGCTCGATCGCGCAGTGTATCCCTCGAACCCTCACAAGAGCATACATTCGAGCAGGTCTTCAGGCCTCACCACTGGGAATAACTTGTGGGTAACGCTCAGCGAGAAGAGGGACGGTATCGCGATCAAGGGGAATGCGAAATTGTTTGCAGAGGGAGAACTGACGCTCCGACTTGTCTAACTGCAACTGGGGACCTGGACGGTAGTAGTTACATAAACGTCACTTTGGAAGGAACCTAGGCTAAGCGAAGACATTATGATACCATTAAGTATCTACTCAACTTGACAGCTTGAAATTCTGCTGGATGACCAGCCAGCACGTTAAGGAGATTATACCCTCGACGAGTTCAACTTGACGAAGGCAATGGCCTCAATAAAACAGTGAGGTTACCAACTACGCCGCGGCATAAGCTTTTGATTTAGCAAACTATTTCTTTTGAATCTGGCCAAATGCAGTTACTGAGAAGGTGGGCGAGCTCCTAGAGACTCAAGAGCCTCAGCATGATAGGACCTAGACCAGGACTTCAGCCTTGCTGACCTCCATTCCATGAAGCCTGACTGCGGTTCGGCCGCCCCTCACAAAACCATACCCATACCTTTATCCTGGTGACCAAATTACCACCGTGACGATGATTCTACTTCCGGGGAAACTCGTCCGAGTCACAGTGCGCCGCTGCTACTGGCAGCGCACCAGTCTTAAAACGAATACTAGATTCTAATATAAAATCGGACCCATAGTCTTTTGGGCAACAGGAGTCATTTATTTTCAAATTCTCAGGCTTCGTAATGTATCTTTTCCTGACATTGGTGCCCATTTCTCATACTATTTCTCGATCTCCCACGCTGCGGCCATCACCTTCACGTTGCTCACCATTCCCTAACAGTGTCGGACTGAAAACTAACTTGACAGCCTCCAATAGCATGATTGTTCCAGATAGCTTCTTGCACTCGTATGTTGTCTTTCAATCAGTCATTCCTTCATATTGACCCTAGGCTGTGGCCAGGGCTATACTTGTCGGAGGTACCTTCCCTGGATCATTGTTCAAGGCAAAAAAGGTGCGCTTGCTCAGGATGGTTACTTGTTCGTCTAACTGAAATTTTGATACAAGGGAGAGAACTTTTCGATCAATGTAATCGATGAGTTGACGGACCCAGAGATGTGGTCGAGCAGCAGTGTGGTACGTGCCGAGGATCTTGAGAAAAAGTGTCACTGACGTCTCCCTCGAGCACTGGCACAGAATCTTTCAAAACGGACTAACTATATGGATGGTACTTCATTTGTCACGAAGTGTCCGATTTCCCAGAACAACTCCTTCCTGTATCGATTCGATGCGATGAGCCAAACGGGAACACCCTGGTATTACTACTATTCTTCTCAGCGTTGCGACGGGTTGAGGGGTCCGCTTGTTATATATGATCCTGATGATACATATCGTAATTTGTATGATGTGGATGATGGTAAGTCACAGCTCAAAGACGTCAATCCTTTCGTTTTTTCCAGAAATTACTGTGATCAGCCTTTCGGACTTGTATGACCCCGTTCGCCTTTGCGTTTCTGAGGTTATATTGACTGCTTCGACTGTGAAGGTATCATACTGCCTCTCCAGTACTGAACTACCTCGTGAGTGTCACCGCGATCTCGACACTTATCAATGTGCTCGGGCGTTATCCAGGCGGGCCCCTGTCAGAACTCACCGTCGCGAATGTCCAGCAGGGCAAGGGTTACGACTTCCGTTTGATCGAGATGTCTTGTCCAAATTTCGTATTCTCGATTGATGGGCACAACTTGTCCATCATTGAGGCTAATGGAATTTTGACGGAGCTGCCTCTTGTGGATTCACCTCAGGTACCTCGCCGGACAACGCTACTCTGTGTTCCTGAACGCTACCAAGCCAGTCGATAACTACTGAATACGGGCCCTACTAAGCACTGTTAATCGACGTTCGACGGAGGACTGAATTTCGCCATTTTGCGATACAGCGGCGCACCGAGTCAGGATCCGAAAACGAATCAGGCGACGAGTGGGCCACCCTTCTTAGAGCGGAATCTTCACACCTTCGTTAATCCGGGAGCGCCGGGAATCCCTGAGTATGGGAAAGCAGACATCAATATCGAGATCACCGCCAATAACACTGGGGGTGTATTCTACATGAATGCGTTCGGTATCGCCCTCCAACTACACTTGTACTGTTACAGATTATGAGCGGTGCACAGGAAGCGACGGATCTTATACCATGCGGAAGCGTGATTGTTTTGGAGCCCAACAAGGTTGTCGAGTTGTCGATGAAATTTACTGACTTGTGCGGACCTGATGCCTGCTCAGCATCCTGCTCACCCGCACGTGGTTCGTACATGCTCAATGGGATATTAGGATTTCTGACTTGCTTTCAGCATGCTTTCAATGTTGTTCAAAGCGCGGGTGCCAGTGCGACCTTCAATTACAGCAACCCCGTGCGTCGAGACGTTGTCTCCCCTGGAATTCAACTTGAAGTGCAACCGATGGTGATCCGACGGTGACAGACAACGCCGGGCCATGGCGATCTGTATCCCTTCCTGACATCACCTTTCTAGTCATATTGACTGATATGTAGAAGCGTGAGTATTCCGCATTTCAACGACATGAAACTTACCCATGAGCTCCTTTACCAAGTGGTTTCGCCGTCGTGATGGTCGACAATCTGAGGGCGCCAGTGAGGATCATGGCGCCATCCCTGGTGGACATCTCCGTTAATCCCTATGGAGCTACCCTATATGATTGTCCAGACAGCGTCATGGGCATGACCTGCGCCTGAGATACGATTCGTTGGCTTCATCGCTGTTAGGGGCTGTGGATGCCGAGCAAGAAGTATGTCCTTTTCTTGCTTAGCATGTCTATCCAACCTATGCACTATTCCCTGGTACGGTAGTAATAGGTTTTTCGATCTCATTTTCATACCTAATATTTCGTAGTCGGTTATCGTAGTATGCCTCATTTGGTGGTTGACTTGGATACGCTTTACTATAGTCCTCAGGGGTTTTCAACTCTTAGCTCCGCCAAACACCATGGTGCTCGGATTACCTGCAACCATAAACCCAGGCGTCGTCAACGTTCCCGGGCGCGACCCTCAGGCCCAAGCAGTTGCAGAATCTCTGCTCGAACGAGACCGAGAAATTCACCACTGCTTCTTCAACGAGCAAGGTTTTCACAACCATTTGAGCCATCAGTAAGCGAAAATGTCCAGTCGAAACTATAAGCTAGCTCATACAAGTCCTATAGCTTGCTCGCAGCATACGACTTGAGCGCCCCTGCAGCTCTTCTTCAAGCTATATACGTTGCAGAACGTGTATTCAGAAACCATCGATGATCAGCCCGAACTAGAGCACGTGAAGGTGACCCCTGATAACTTTATGAAGTACTCGGACAGGCAAAGTAAGCATATATATCACAGGGGCGCATTGACCAGATTCAGTAATGATCCATGCGACCAGGTACTACCATGCATTCTTGGTTTTCTTCACGGAACAGATCAAAGAGCGTGGAATGTCGGAAACGATTGAGAAATATGTATTCAGCCCTGTCGTCACGCCGAGGGAACTCAAATGCTGGCAGATTTATGAGTGGGTTGTGAGTAGCCTCCTTTGGTGCCAATGATCTTCGTGACTGCTCACTTCCCACAACTGTTACCAGGTATCATCCGTTCATTCAACAGGGGTAGTCTGCCAGTGTGCCAGTCGGCGGGTGGACCCTTCTTCTGACGTAACTGGAACATAGTATGGCGTCGAGTTTGGGAGCGATGCAATGGTGGCGCAAGGTCCGTGCGAACTCCATAGAATGCAGTCGAGTCTCATCGATTCATGCTCCAGGGCTCGCCCAAGCTGCGGTGCATGCCCCGTTGGTTGCCGATCTACTGGATTCTACGGCACCTGGTATAGTGGAGATCAGCGCATCAATGACGACTATTGGGGATGAAAGCAGGAACGGAAAGCCTCTTCTTCATATCCTACGCGAACTCTACGACTCCGACGCTCTCAAGCCTGTGGCCTATGACCCTGTCCATTGCCCAGTATCGAGCGGACACACTGAAGGATGGTCGTCCAGAAGCCATAAAGCAATTATGTGCCACCTGGTGGGGTTGTATCGTCGGAGGGCCAAGCATCCGAGTCCAACATCGATTTGAAAGTTGAGGAACTATTTTGGGCGAACACTCTTTTCCTCTGTGGCACAAGCAAGCGAGGTCAAAAGCCGCGCTTGGACTTTGTGCTCATGCACGCGCTGAACGCGACGCTCTTCCTTCCGTCCTTGTTAAAAGTTCTCTCCGGAGCTTCCAAGGTCAAATTGCTCAAGGCATTTCTTCCTGTGACGATGATGTTTGTACTCGCCCGCGGTCGCCCAAGGATTGATGCCAAACTCGTAATGTCATATACTGCCGCTCCACGTCCTCCCGGACAGACAATGACGCGCAGACCAAATGCAGGCACTGTTGGGGACCCGAGCGAAACATATAACCCATGGCTAAACATCTGTGCATCCGTTATTCACGCGCCGGATGCTCACACTGTGAAGGCTGTCCGGGCATCGTACTACGCTGCGCAGCATTACGGACACAAGCAACCACGCGATGTTCCCGGATGTTTCATCGACGAGGATCACCAGAAGGAAACGCTGCCTGGAAGCTCCGAGTTGGATGGTACGCTGTTTGTACGGGCAGCCGGTGTTGTGATGGAAACGCTTGGCTGGGTTTCTCATGGAGATGACCCTGGCAAGTGGGATTTTTCGGGGCTTGGGTGGGATGACGCTTGGGACAACTGAGATTCAAGACAAGAGTTGCGCAGGAGAAAAGCGGTGCTTGGTGGTTTAATGCTTTGGATATGGGCTCGTGTTTCGGTCGCCAATTCTAATGAAGTCATATAGTAGTCCAAACCTTTCTGTAACAGTAGCTGTAGAGTTATGTATATAACTGACTCCTCTCCGTCAGTTGGTTCCGGAGTCGTTGGTTGTAATTCATCGCCACTGCACTTTCCGACGACTTCCGAAAACTTCAAGGTCATCTTTCTAGATCTTCCGAGTTCCTGGACCATTTTCAGTTTTCAGCTCTTCATGTTAGGCTCATGTGTTCACCGGTGCCGGTCATCTCATTCCATATACCATTTATCTTCAGTTCTTTCCTGGTCCTCGCGATGCTAATCACCCACCAGAGACCGCCGGTCCCTTGAGAGTCGTCAATGACATTCGGTCTACAAATCCTTTCTCGTATCGTTCCTCGCGACGGGTACAGGTAACGGCCAGTTTTATTTCGGTCTGAGTCTCATACTGATATATTAGTTGTGCCCGTGGTTTGACCCCTTCTGATCTAGGCTGACCATCAGACACTGTTGCAGGATGGACAGTCCGATGGCAGAGCAGCATTTGGCGGTCACGATGGCAGAGACAGCCTCCATCCAGATTGCACGTGTATCCTCTGCACCAGACGCTCGGTATGTATTAGATTCATTCTTGGTCCTCGTCTCACACTCAACAGGACGCTGGTACAGAAGCAACCATATACGCACCCACCCCAAGATCTCGCCCACGCAGACACGTCCGTCGTTCGTTGCCTTCCACAGATAGCATCATGGAAGTGCTATACTCTCCGTCATATCTGGGTACTCCATCTACCTTCCCTGACCCCCCTTCATACTCCCCAGGAGACACCCAACCTCCTGCTGCTCAAACAGACCGCGTGGAACCCACTGAACGCACATCTGTCATGTCCTCGACGACGGCTACTGCGAAAGGAATATTTTTCCGTCAGGCCGTCACGATCCCCTCATCAACGCACCCTCACTGACGGGAATCCCATCCTCCGGGACTCTTTCGGGAGAGCCCTCTCAGCGGAGCCCAATGCACCCATCGCCAGCTTAGGCATCGATGTCTTGGAAGAAACAGGGCCACCCCCCGCTTATTCCCGCTTCGACGGTAGTCGGCCGCGTCCTCCCGTTGCTTCGGATGTTGTTAGGGCCGTATCCACCCATCTCCCTGCTCAGCCCATCCGCACGATGAAACTTGGAGGGGTAGTAGGATAGGTACGGGTAGGAAGTGGAGACAGGCAATGAGCACCGACAAATCGATGTATCCATGTCTCAAATATATTATTTGATGTTTAAGTTCACGAGTAGCCAGTATTTCCGAGTTGCTACTAGGTCCCTGTCTTCGCATTCATGCACTAAGGACAGTGTCACGTGTGGTCACGTGCCTACGACGCGCACCGTTCCGCGAGCGTGACGAGCGTCCTCTCTTGCTTACATACAGCCATCAAAGATCCCCTATCAGTACACGAATAGACGCTCCGCTCTACGATCAACGTTGGGGCCAATACTACCGCAAGTATCGACCATCATGTTCCCTTACAAGTTTGCGACCTCCTGCAGGCTCCCAAAAGAAGGACACCTACCAAGCAAGCGCCTCTTTCAATAACCCACTCAAGAGATCAGGCCTTGATGTGACACAAAGCACCAACATCAATTCAAATTTAATACTTCGAAAACAGGATTGGACAGCAGCTTCACCCAGTCGCTCTCATCGCGCCTTGTCGAGCCGCGCGTTCAAGCGAGGTCAACCTACCCGCACTCTCCTCCAGAAAACCATAGACTCCAAGTTTTATATCCCTGCAGGAGTAAGTACTCGTCTCTCTGTTTCGTCTCGTTCATAGAATTCGCTCATCAGGGAGCATCGAGACCTGGGATGATCCAACACTGCCAGTGGCAGGTGCGTATATGCGCGTGAACTCCATCGTATATATCGCTGTGATGGTTTTGAATACATATTAGGAGAAACTGGTTTTAATGCACGCGCATTTACGTCGCCCGTTCCATCTGCAGGAGATTATCCCAAGAAATCCATCAAGGTGGAAACCCCAGAAGTTGACCTGAACCTTCCCATGGGTGAATTCGGACTTATGCTGGCGGGCAAGTTTCACGCATTAGAGAAAAGAGAGGCCGAACAGGTACGCCTTCGCACTTGCCGATCTCAAAATGTTCATTGTACTTTCCTACGTGCAGCGCGAGTATATAGCAGATTTAGAATCACGACTAGTGGTCAAGAATGAACAATATGCGACTCTATCGAAGAATTTTGTTCGGATAGAAAATGCGCATAAGCAGACAATGGAGAAAAATCGTGATGCACTGGGTAGAGCTTCCAAAAAGTGTGAAATCGCGGTTGTTGTTGTTTCCCGACTGTTTCTCACCGAACACCTTCACAGCTACTCGGCGCTAAAATCCGAGTTAGATGAGTTGAAACACTCCTCGGACTCGTCGTCACTAATCATAGCGGAGGCGAAGCTACTATGGAGAGTCTGCGAGATAGCACGCAGACCAGCCTTCAAGGTTAGTTTTGTCCTAATATATATTCGCCGTCCTCTGAGGACAGGATTCTTGCAAGAACTTCAATCCATGTTCTATAGCGATGGTCGCTTCATTCCGACCGCAGAGACAAGAGCAATAGTTCATGAACTCCGTGCTGAGCTTTCGAAGAGTAAGTCGGCAGTCGTTCAGGGGCAAACTAACCAACGATGGTTTTCGTAGCCCAGCAAGTGGCGGACTTGCTTCGCGATAAACTACACACCATGGGCAGTGATTTAGCAGAAGCCCGAACCCGTGTCGTGGAATTGGAAGAATCGACGAGAGAAGAGAGGAATCGAAGCGACTCGACCTTGCTCCAAATGCGCCAGTCTGGTAAGATAGAGTCATCATTGCAGAAATGGGATGCTGATGAAGGAGTAGCCGACAAAATAGCGGAACTCACGCGATACTTGGAAGAACAAAACATGATTCAGTAGAGGCCACAGTGAAGGTTCATGCAATGGAACAGCAGTTATTGCATACACAAAGAGAGTGAGTTTACCGCACCCTTCACCGATGACACACCACAAACTTTGGTATACATGATAAGGCTGCAGGAAGCGAAGTCTGTGATAACCTCGATGAGGGAAGAGTATGTCCTTCCATTCCATTCCCTCGGATATCACGGGTTGACCGCCATCGCCAAGCACGAATGCGCGGGAAGAGCTTCATGAAGAATTACAAGTAAAGCTCCGTACCCTTCGCCATACGATCGACTTTCAAGAAGGAAATGTAAAGGCTTTCGAAACACGGTACCTGCATCCTTCACCTGTGATTTTTCTCTGACCCTGATCAGGGCCCGGGCTGCGGAAGAAGAATTGGTTCAAGCTTTGAACCGTAATCACGAGTTGCAGGGTCGGGTCGACTCTGCTATCGCCCTAGAGAAGAACTTGACACAGCAGCATCTCGTCTACTCTCAGAGCGTGATGAAACTAAGGAGAAACTGCAATCCGTTGAACGTTTACTGGCTGAAGGACAAGCATGCGAAAAGAAACTCTTTTCCGACTTAGCGAAGACATTGAACGAGCGGGATGCCCTCGCAGACAAGTTGGATTCATTCGACGATGTCAGTCGTGAGCTAAAAATGTGCCGCGAAAAGTAAGGATCAACTGTATCAGAGCGCTTGCGGTTGCTCAGCTTTCGCAGATACGCCGAGAGTCAAGTCTCTCTGAAGGTAGTGATTGCCTCTTAGTTTCCGGAACCTCTTTCATGACGTTCACAGGTCCTTCAAGAGAGGTCTGACGATCAATGCCTGACCTTGGCTGCGACGAAGGAATCCATGGGGGAACTGCAGGTGCACTCTCAGCTACTCTACGCAATACTTCTTATAGACCATCGTCCGACTAGGAACGGCTTCATGCAGCAACTGTCGGTGATCATTTCCCGCACAACTCGTCGAAAATGCTGATTCTCCACCAAGGAACTATCCATTGAATCCAAACGCGAGATTTTCTATCTTAAAGAACAGAATAGCGTATCGAGGACCAAACTTGACCGTGCTGAGCAGGAGATTGAAGACAAGACTGTATCATTTCGTCAAGAACTTGAAGAGAAGAATGCATCGTTTCATGCACTTCGGGTTGAGTTGTCCCGGAAGGAGGGCGTATTCGAAGGATTGCTGGAAGCAGAAAGCTTGTCCAAGAAGGAGGCGCTTGGTCGAGCACAAGAAACAAAAACTGAGGCCGATTCACTCCTAGCAGAGCTTGCGCGAAAAGACAATGATATAGAGGAACTGACTAAGCGACTCGCTGCGGCCGAGACCCCTTCTGCTGAACGCGAACGGGAAGTTTCGGGCCTGAAAGTGCGCGTCGCTGAGCTAGAAGCGACCGAAAAGAGGCTAGTAGACCGAGCTATCAATATATCTCGCCGATATGAGACTAATGACATGGTGAATTCCATTCCTCCGATGTTACGCAATGACGACAGTTACTCCCCATCTCTATAGAATGACGATGAAAAGGCATTGGTCGCTCTGTTGATGCAGAAGGCCCGAGGAATTCACGATCGGGAAATGGTAGAGAAGACTAACGAAATTAAACGGGTATGTTACGAGGTACCGTGCATTCGTTTGTTCAACTGCTTGCAGCGTGACACCGTGATCAAACAACACGACGCAAGAATCGCGCAACTAGAAGATGCCCTAGCCCGCCGAATTTACGAAGCAGTTCGTGAAGGTTACTTCGGCGTTTTCGCTGACCCGGATATGAAACTTTTATAGACATGCTCGGCATCCGCAAAAGGTATCAACGAAGAAAGCAACTCGATGGCCATTGATGCTGCAAAGCCGCAAGCACCATCTTCCGATCATCAACCGGAAATCCGCGGTGTAAAACACGACGGCCCCTCGATCACCGCAACTCATAGGACTGCAGTGAATTCTTCCATCGCTGGCCCTTCGAGTCGATCATCTGGTTACTCCACATTTTCCAAACTTTGCAGAGAAGACACCGATGACATCGCAAACTTCGAAGATCAGAATCCACCAGTGGCGACGGGGAAACGCGTCATGCTTACCGATGATAATGATATCGAGGACGAATCCTCGCGGCCCGCGCGGCGAGTGGTACATCTCTATTTGCTTTCTGTCCTAGCGTTCATCTGGTTTTTTGACCCACCGTTTTTCTTTTTCTGTTTCCGCGCCACACACACCTGCCCGCGCATTTACCTTGTTCTTCATATGGCTTCTTCTCCGTCCTGCCTTCACCTTGACGCCACAACTTCGCGTGTCAGAAGTTTGCAAGGGGAACCGGTATGGAAAAACCACTCCTTGATCAGGTCTTTGTCTCTCTTCTTTTCTCCGCGTGTTTCTTTGAAACTCGAAGTTTTCTGTAGGGCGTGGCCCTGGCGACTTCCGGCACTGGGAACAAGAAGAAGACGACGAGACGTCGTTGAGCTCAAAGCGCGGGGGACTCAACTTGACGACTGCACGTTCCTCGCACGACTTCTTCATTCGCTGGCCTCGTGTGTTCCTTGTCGTACTACCACCATGCATCTGGCTGTCCACGTTTTTTTTATCGACTGCCTGTCTGGTTCGTAGACAGTACATGTATCCAGATCGAGTTCATCCGCACGAGAAGACAGGCAAATAAATCAATTTGGCATTGATACACAGGTGATATGGACTAGAATAGATTATACAAGAGCATGTTGCAAGTGCTTAGCGACAACAAGACGTACGAGCAACGCGGTATTACATGACGGGCATGAACCGAACCGAACAACGACACATGCAAGGAGGGGAATATACAGAACACAGCGAGTGATATACGCGACAGCAGGATCGATAGAGATCGTCCAAGAAGGTATCAGTATATGCGGTGATGATTTGATGGTCAGTATAGCGTCCAGCAGACGGGAGTGTCCAAGATTACCAAGAAGCAAAAACACAATGATACAATGCGTGAGCGTGGGGGGAGGAGAAAGCGCAGCCGCGAGGGGAGGGGATGTATAAGATATACATCCGCAATAGAATGCCTCAGTCTGGGAGGCGCAGAGTATCGCCTTCAAAATAATGTCGCCCTGTCTGAGAGGGCAGCGACAGCTTAGCAACTTCAGCCGTATCAAATCCTCGTGCTTGTCCGGCGGCATGGCAGCATTGAGGTATGTCAACAACGAGGATATCGTCATGTCGTCAAGTCGATTCATAAGTGCCGTGAACAGATACGCAATAGATGAGAATATGAAATTCATGCTAAAACAAGGAGAAACGATCAACGTCAACTTTCTCGGGATAACACAATAGCATAAACTGGATAGAAAGAAACAAATGAGGTAGAACAAAGGGGAATGTAAACGGCGTTATCAAAATCCACATACCGGCCATGCGCCGAGTCCAGATCCGACAAGCTCCATATCAGTCTTCGAGTTAACCTGTTTGGCGATGTTCCGAATCCACTGAGGCTGTTACCTCAGCTTCAACTTTGCTTTTGGGACGTATCGCACGCGCAGCTTGTGCTTCCGAGGAGGCCCGCTTGTTGCGGGATCAGAAGATGATGGCCACGGTGGTCCAAATCGGGAGTCGGGACCATCGACCAACCGTTGTTTCTTCGTAGAAAGTGGGGGAAGCCGAGACTCCGTTGGTATAGTTCGCAGCCTTCGACTTACGCCTCTCTCTCCACGGCTGGAATCGAATCATCGACAAGCCCGTCATCGGAATCTAACTCGTCCTTCAGCGGATGCGTCGTCGTCAGTGAGGCTATCTCCACGGCTGGTTGACCTCCATTGGCACTCGAGTCGGCTGCTGAGCGGCTTTTGCGCGCGTCGCTCGCTAAACACAGAAATGATCCCACAACGGACGGAGAAAGAAAGGATATTCCCTCGTGTGAGTAACAAAAGGGCAAGATAAAAGGGTCGACCCACTGCCTGGCTAAACATTTTCCGCGATGCTGCAACCAGGGGTATGCGCAGTACGAACTGTCCTGCCTGAGTTGTACCCATTTCTTGCAAAGAGTACAAAATACTCTGTTCGGTTCAACCTCTCCGACAAGCGCATCTGCTCGAGTGTAGCGGCTCGCTGTTCGGCGTTTCGCCGGCGAGACTCATGAGCTGGAGGGAAATTAGTCGGCGTGAGATCCTTGAACGAGGAAGAGGGGGAGCCCGGGGCGCCACCAGACTTGGGGATTGGAGGAGAGATGTCTATATTTGCTTGAGAAATATGTCGAGAACTACCCTGCATGGGGAGCGTTGGTCTCGATGGGAACGACGGAGCGAGAGTGTGAATCATCGATGGGAGGTCTACCCATGCTTAGACCTAGCTGTCAACATCGAAAAATATACAAAGACAAACCTAGAACTCGAAGCAGGGTCCATTTGGCTAGGAGACTGCGGCCGATTGACCCACAGATTTTTGACACGCAGAGCGGTGTTGTAACCACTTCTGCACAGCTTGCATATGATTTTCCGGGCTGACTGGGAGCCACTGGTCACAGATGTTGCACAGGATACGCTCAGCGTCGAATTTGCGAACATCAGGGTCCTTGGAAAGTAGAGCGTTACGCTCGTCCAATCCATAGCTGTTCTTGGTGTTTCTGAGTAATGATGTGAAATTCTGTGGCGTTAAGTCACCGATGTACTTACATTTTCTTGGATAGGCAACTCTTGCGGTGAGCGTCCCATGGAATGGAAACAATACGTGGAGTTAGGGCGCAGGCGGATCCATTTGTCACAAGAAGCGCACAGGACACGATAGGCCTCGAATTCGGCAACATAGGGTCTGCACGCAAGTACTCGATACGCTCTTCTTCTGTCCGCTTAGCACGGCGTCGTTTCGGAGGTGGGTTCGCGAGTGCCTCGGCTGTGCTCTCCGGGGTGTAAATGACTGGCTCGGGGACCGACTGAGTAGTGTTGGCACTGGACGGACGATGGGGGTCGGTGGAAATGTCAGAGAGACACGGAAGTGACATACCATTGCTGCCGATGCGCGTCCCAATGTTTCAAGGTGAAACCGCCGGTTCCTTCGTCCCGGAAAGAAACACCTTCGCCGCAGACCTCGCATATGACGCGACCTGTTTCATACTCGCCTTTGGGGCCGATGGCGGAGGCTCTGAGAGGTCTAGAGTCGCCCTCAGGGGAGAGATCTCGACCCGGGGGCGTCTTGCGCTTGCGAGGATTTCTAATGGGTGGTGAGTGCGCGTGGAGACGGATCAAAAGAGATGCGCACGCGGGAGCGGCGAGCGAGGGGGAAGGCAATGAAGTGGGAACACTGCAAGACACGTTCTAGTGAGATCAACGGACACAGCGAGAGTGCGCACGGATGGGTGTCCACGTCCATACGACGACCAAAGCAGTGATAAAGAAAGAAAGAAAAAAGAAAAAAAGAGGAAAGATGGTACGGAGAGGGAGAGAAGGGGTTAATATGTGTGCAAGTTATTCGGATCCAAAACGCATTTTACAGAAACAAGTGAAAAATATGTCACAGATCCGGGATTTCGAGAACATAACCAAAGCTTGATTCGCACGTACATATTCAATCTCCGCACAACATTTCTCGTAATTATCCAGGAACATCCTCGAAACACATGTCCGTTCCTTTTCCGTGGCTGCCGGCTCGAAACTTTGTATTAGCTCCTTCCCAGCTGTTTTCTCGTTCCGAGCCTGCATCCTCGAATCCCCTACATCCTGCCACGTCCTGATGGCGGCATGATAGCTAGTCCTCCAGTTCCCTCCACGTTCCATGGAACTGTTCCCTCCCATGTTCTTCCCTTCACTCGTCTTTCATTTCTCCTCCCATCATGTCCTCTCATCCGGCATTTCCAGAAACGTGATATCAATCAGCTGTTCTGTGCGCATCGCCAGGTTTTCATTCTCTCCCCCGTGCTTTATCATTATGCGATGCTTTCGGTCATGATTTGATCGCTCCTAGCAGCGCAATTCAGGCGTGCCACTGCGCTATTCCAGCTACTCGCTTTCCACATTGATCTTCTTTTACATACAGTTTGTTTCGCAGCAGTCATCTTCCTCCCTCGGGTCTAAAACGGCAACTCTATGTTTGCTCGCTTCATGTCGTGCTGGTCCGGAATCACTTCCGCGTGGTGTGAATACTCTGGGTTGTCATGTCACCCCTATGACTGGTCCCACCCTTGCGATTGTTCTCCCGTGTTTCAGTGTCAATCACTTGGTCTATCCTGTGCAAACGTATTACCGCCGTCCTGGCCAGAGTCTCATCTCAATTCTCTCAAGGTCCCGCATCTCACAGCATCCGCGGCATAAACCGTAAGCGCGATCCAAATTCAAACTCGATTCACATCTGTTTTGGAACAATCCTTGGAAAATGAATCACAAACCCCGGTTCGTGTCGTTTTCCGTTTCTTGTTTGTCATTTCCTTTATTTTTATTTTTATTTTTTTAATTCCGTGTGAAGAACTTTTTCTTTTCTTTTCAATGAAGATGAAGAATTGGGTATAACTCTACCATAGCGCCGGAACTTCAGCATATGTCGTATTCAATTGATCGCCGTTGACATGGCTCAGGAAAACACATGGACCCATATGGTTAGCTTCACTCTGCCTCCACGCGGTTCCACTCGCCCCTAGGGGATTCCCGGGCTTATGTTTTAATCCCACCTCCATGTCCGCCGTGAAGTGGAGCCCGAATACATACGACCCCGCAGGATTAGGTTTTAAATCAGACACTACATACCGTCGGTTGAAAGCTCAATCTCCTTTCTTTACAAATATATGGCCATGCAGGCGTCGATCGCGATAACGTCCTTAATTGAGGCACCGGACACACTTTTTTGGGTTATCTTTAGACCACATTCTGTCTAGTCTGTGCGCCCGCTTCTGTGGGTAATCCGATATGACATGGTTCGAAGTATGATTTATTGTCGTGTCACGGCACTCCCAGTTTGCACAACAACATATAATTCGATCCGATGCGGCAGAGTCAACGAGGAAGCAATACTTCTCAACATAGGTTTCCCTCTGGCTTGTCTCAGTTAGGTGGCTTGGATTACGATCTCTTTAACCACACAGATCACTATCAGTCACATCACTTGATCACCCCATCGAGACAGCGAAGATAATTTTTTGATGGTGATTCAATACAATACCCTGATATAACTTACGGGAAACGATAGTCGGCATCATTTGCATCAAGCTCACAAGCGCCAGGTCATGCGTGGTAAATAGCATCGGCGCTGTGGTCAATCAAATCCGCGGACTCCCAATCGCCCGCCGCCTGGTATGGTTCTGCTGGCGACACACCTTCCGCTCACGACCGCCACTAAGATAGTCGAAGGGAGTTTCAAAGAGACATCGATACCATTTCGGTAGTATTATCCACGTGGCGCAATTCTATTACCTCGATTCTCCATCGGATGCTGTCAGCATAACCTAAAAATTGTCACACCCTACCGTATCCTCCACCCTCTAAGAAAACCTTTAAGCGGTTGACAATGGTATCTAGCCCGCTTAGCCACTTCGCTAGCTCGATAAAGAACTTTTCCCTGTCCCCTCCTTGCGAGATCCGAGCGATAAAGTCGCGGCGGTAAGGGACCGCCCTGACAGCGACCTGAATAAGCACGGCCGGTAAACTAACAAACCCGAGCGCCCCCACAGCGGCGCAGAATAGCAAGAATTGACGTACGATGGCCAACGAACGCACGATGAACGTGTGGTGATGTTTGAGCACTTCATCGTACGAGCGCTTGAAGCACACATGCAACTCCACCGAAGGGTCATTTTGCATGTGCTGTAACGCCTTGCACAGAAACATGAGACCACTGATATTATTTTCAATTTATCATTCAAGCGCCGTTTTCCGGGTTGATTAGTTATGTGTCGAAGTAAGACAGGGCGTGGCTCACCGCGTTAGGCGTACCAGACAAGCAGTTCCATTACGAACTCCTTCTGATGTTTCGCTTCTGACGAGGTTCTCGAGTGTCGTCGAACTCTGGGAAGCATCTCGGTAACGCGTTCGAACACACTGTAAGGAGCAAGATAAGAATATATAACTTCTTGCGGGAAGAGAAAATTGTGAATAGAAAACAACGTTCCTCAATGTTGCCCTTAATGTCTGCCTGGACAAATCCGAAGACTCCAGAACCAAGTAAATCTGCACCAGCTCTAAATCAGGGAAGATTCAGAGTTGGGGAGACGTAATGGAAAGCGTACCAAATAGCTTCACGAGTCCATACGAGGCTTCCAGAAAAGACACAGTATCCACCCCATATTCGGTAATGGGAACGTTAGCAAACGACTGGACGGTGGTATTTATCACCACTCATCGAATGAGTAAAAAGGAGATAGTCGCTTACTCGGACGGTCTCGAAATACGGACGTTCAGACATGATATGGAGAGAGAGAAAGGTCTATGGGCGTGTTCGCAGCCAGCCCAACTCCCTCCACCCACAAGGCCTGGTGCACGGTGCAGCAGCCTCGAGGCTTTCAAATTGGCCACTCAGTGGATGTGGCGCAATGTCATGTTCTGAGACAACGTGAATAGAACAAGGGTAGGGCGTACACATAAACAGAGTTGAACTAAAGTTAAATTTTCAGGGTTCGAATTAGATAATTTGAGCGATCTGGCCTGGGCTCTGCCACTTCGAACGGGCCGGGACTCCAGGCCAAACACGGTTTTCCTCTCCTCCGCAATTTTTCCGACTCCCAGGGTTAGAAATTATATCGCCCGAGAGGAAATCTCTTCAGCATGCCAAGATAGGGTCTGCTAAGGTGTGACTTGTATGTCTTCTCCCGGCTCGTTCAATTCCCTGCTCGACCCGAAATTATCGGGATAGTGAAACCGCGTGTTCGACCCGGTTTTCCATGACACAAACTGATTTTCCGTATGGACCTCCCTTTTGGAGGCCAAGGTGAGTGAGAGGGCGACCCCCTGATAGTCGGTACAGTGGTTCACCCTGGCCACGAAAGTTGCTGCTAATTTCGTCTTTGGTAGCATATCGGTACGCCCATTCATCAGAGTTGTTGTGGGTATAAAACTCGCTGTTCAACGCTGGGTTTATGCACGGCGAGGTAATCGTTTTGGTTCCTTCTCAGTATGGTGCTTACTCATGGCGCAGGTGAAACTCACTTGGGAATGATTCTTGAGGCTGTGAATCCCCGTCTTCGTCATCATCCTCACCGAACGGATCCTCCAAGTTATAGGAGAGAACCAATCGGTGTGTGATTACTGAAGTCTGGCTCTCGTAGCGGTCTGCGAGACGTTGCACCACCTCTCCGTAACTATTGGCACCGAGAGCTGGCGTGACGACGTCGCGGGGAACTTGTGATGTGCCATTGGATACCTGGGTGACCTTTGCTTTTGCACACTGCACAAAGTCAGTAAATTTCCCGTTCTTAAGCCGCAATTTACTTACCTCGAGCTTCTCGATCCCGGGGCATTTACCTCTATGCTTGAGCCATAGGCCGGGGTAATACTTAGACCTCTTATCGAGGCTGATTTCCCTGTCGCATCCTGTACAAACAACGCTCTTCGTCGTCACGTTTTTCGCGTACTCGTCTTGCTCGAGTTCCACCTTTCGTTGTTCCAAAGTCCTCCGTTTCCTCTCACAACCCGACGAGATCCAAGTGCCGTTCACGGAGCCGACTGATTCTGTGGCAGTGATAGAGTTGCTATGCTCATTCGATACTGCTGGTGGAGGTAAGATGATCACGGTGTCGGGCGGGGAAGGAGGTGTGCATGCCATGCGGGCTGGCCACGCGTGTGGCTTTGCCGGGCACGCCTTCCAGTGCTCGTTGACCAGCTTGCTGACCACACTCCAGTCTGCGCCTCGGTCGTATTCAATTACAGCATAGCATCTGCCGCATGGAATACGATGCAAGCGGAGTGATATCCGACGATCGTAGCTAGACGCTTGGACGACGTTGTCATTATGAGACATCGTGATGCAAGATGAAGGCGAGCAAAGGCAAAACTGTTGGAGGGGGTCGAGAGGAGATGCGCCAACGACTCGTCGCTCACATCCTGCTTTTGATGTCCACAGATTCCACCGCTTTGTTTGTTGTGAAATGTGACAAAACAATTGGGATTGTGGAGGTTGCTTGCCTGGTATTGTGCCCATATCTGGTGACGGCAGCTCTTCTCGAATTTCCCCCACACACGAGAACGTTGTGCGATTGGTATGTTTATTGCGTTCCTTCACGAAGTTTCATTCGACGTAGCATCACTTCCCCAGGTAGGGTAGAATGCAAGTGATCCAGTTATCATGACATGCTATATATCAACTTGATAGCAGTTCCTCCTGTCATTCCATCCGTTTCCCCAGGCCGCCTCCTTCATTCCTCGGAAATTATACTACTCAACGCTGCGGCGGTCACCGATGAGAAGTTCTTTACGCCTCTTTCCTCTCCCATGCTTGGAAAAACATGGTTCACTTCTTTCTGAAAGCACTCTTTCTGTCTTCTAGCGCCCTTCACTCAAAACGACAGCTCTTCTAAACCATCCGAAGTAGTCGCAATGCCTGGGTGCGCGTGTGGAGTACTTCATTCTATATACTGCTGGAATTCCGCCGAGCTTTGTGGCTCATTGAAGACTGACATCATTCCATAGGTGCCGCCTCTTCGACATGACGATGAAGAACGCCACCACGGTTCCTGCGAGATCGTTGTGGTTTTCTGTCAAGGGCTTTCTGCGCAGCCCTGACGTCAGGCTATGCCGGTAACCATGGACCGATGGACCGATCTTGATTGGGCGCAAGTGTTTTTATCCATGCGTTGTTGCAACCTGTTCAGCGCGGCTCAAATTGTATGTGTTCTGAAGTGCGGCGGACAGTAAGTATTGGATAGTTCTCTCTTGGTGCTATACAACGTCTGGCTTTGCTATGAACATTCCCGCGGTTAATAGATGAGTCCAGGGATGGTTGCGGTAGCAATTGCGGTTGATTCGGATACGCAGCCTCTTGCGGCGAGCCGAAAGGGTATACTGTTCTTCCAGCGTTGATGTACATACCAACCCTTGTCGCCTTCATCCGGACCCTCGAAACAAAGGTTTGAGTTTTTTTTCGCCACTGTCGCTGACAGGACCGACTTTTCTCCCCCTGGTTGACGTTGAGAAGTCAAAATTTTGCGAGCTGATAAGCATTGTTGGTCATTCTGTATTATGTCTCAAAGAGAGGGACCTCGAGGGGAGCATGTTGGCTGTTTTTATGTGCCGCTGGGTGCGAAATGTCTCACCGGGCGCAACCGTTTCAACTGTACGCTAGGCAACGAACCATGATACCCGGAGCGAGCGCTGCATAGCGCCGATGTTACTTGGCGCGCCTTTAAGATAGCTTTGACAAGTTGACAGCTGCGGGCTGACATATCGGCGGTTCAGCTTGTTGGACGTCAGATTTTTATTTCCTTTTTTCCGGTTTCCTCCTGTATTTTTAATAGATCCTACCAAGAGAGGCATCACTCCGACAATCCAGTCACCATCGGATTTTCGCGCCACCCGGCACATTTAACTTTCTCCCAGGCGAGAGCCGCGCATCCTAGAATCGTCTCCTCCCCACTTCCGACTTTCTTTCAATGCCACCAGAGCTCACAAAGGCCAAGCTGAAGCGCAAGGCCAGTCGCAGAGAAGTCGAAGAGTACAGATTTGACGGCGGCCACGCTCGCGAAATAGAACAGAAGAGGATTAACGGGCAGATCTCGTGCGCTGAGTGTAGGAGGTGCGATCACCGCGCATGTTTATACACTAGTCCCTTGATACATTCTTACCTGATGCCACTCCCCCAGGTTGAAGATAAAGTGTGACAAGCAAATCCCCTGCCAATCATGCCAGGTACGTTTGTCTGTCCCTCGCGAGTAGGTGGGATAACCTCACCTATTTGTTCTTTTTTTCCCTCGCACAGAGGAGGGGATGCGCAGCATTGTGTCCAAATGGTTCGTTGTTACATTGTATCGTCATCCTCTCGCTTGCAATAACGGTGGGACTTTATGGTTCAAACAGGCAGCTTGTCCACTGGCCAGGGAACCCGGTATGACAATGTGACCTTTACCGGCAACTTTGTCTCTAAGCGCTCATGTTAGATTCGTTCTCGCGGCAACCGAGCACCTTCATCGCCGGATAGCTAAAATGAGCGAGCGGATCCGGCAACTGGAAGATGCCCTAAGTGACCTCCAATCCCAGCACTCGACGGAGCCTCACCCTCTCCTTCGCGAAGACCTTTTGGGAGTCAATCACAAGGATGACGAACCATCTTCCCCACCTGATGAGTCCGGCGCTGCAACCCACCCTCCAGAGATATTAGACGCATTTGGAACGCTCTCAATCACCGACCATGGTATATCACGCTTCTTTGGGCCAACCGGTGGATCGGAGGTGAGTTCTTTTTCTTCACAAATGGTGCATGTTTCCCGTCTTATTTTAACATGATTCCCCGCTGTATGTTAGTGTCTCTTGATGGTAAGTCTTTATCCTTTTAATGTTGGAACATCCACGTTCATCTTCATTATCAGTCGGACAACATGCCCCAACAAGACGGGGCGGACACCTCAACGCCGGATTCGGCGAGGGATGCAGATATTACCCCCTTGCCTCAGGAGGTTCGAATGTTTTCACAGGCTTTCCCATTTACCCCGATAGGTCCAACTGCTGCCGTCCGTGAATTGATAGAGGGACACTTGCCGAACTGGGAACGCGCGAGTTACTTGACTCAAACTTACTGCGAACAAGCTGGTTGGCTGTACCACGGGGTGTCCAAGGACCAGATCGTGGACGAGCTTCTCCCGATATATTACTCGAATGGACCCCTCAAGGCGTCGGACGACAATAAGAGCGCCCACGAGCTTGCGTTGCTCTTCCTCGTTTTCGCAATGGGTGCACTTGTTGATTTGACCCAGGACCCAGCGAATGCAGAAGCAGAACATTATCACCAAATTTCCCGCGCAGCGATATGTTTACAACCCATGCTGGAAAAGCCGTCCTTGGTGACGATTCAAGCACTTCATATGCTCAGTATTTACAACGCTATGAGTGGAAATGAATTGTCAGCAAAAGAAACCAGTATGGAGACCACATGGTCGTTGATTGTTCTTGCCGCGCATCTATCCCAAACCGTGTGTCTTATCTCCTGAGAGGTTGCCATGTTCTTGGTACTGATTCGCTTCCATTTTAACAGGTTGGACTCCGTGAGTATCCCATCTACTGGCAGATTAAAGAAGCTCGTTAAGCCCTGACTCGTGGGGTTAGATCGGGACAGCACGCGATGGGGCTTGCCTGACAAAATTGTGCAACGTCGCCGTGTTCTCTTTTGGGATCTCTTTGTTGCAGATGCATGGCATGTAGGTACAAGTCATGAGATCACGTACCTATGTGGCTGACATCTTGTTTCTCAACCTAAAGAGCCTCAATACAGGCAGACCACCAAGTTTTTCCCTCGCTTACATTGATTGCCACTTTCCTGGGGGTGGGAATGTCCACGACACAGATCTGACGGACCTTCAGGCCATGTGTACGTGACCATGTGCTTGTTTTGTATCGCCACTTGCCGTTTTTCTAAAAAAAAAAATTATCTGCAGTTGAGTCATGGGGTTATCGCTTTGCATGCGAATGTGTGGCCGAGGTTGCCACTCGCACCCTGACTGCCGAGACACCCAGCTATGCGACGATTATGGAACTTGATCGTAAAGTGCGCGAGTTCCCGATACCTGAAGACGCGGCACACGTAGCCGCATCGGCGGCGAGTCCCGTGCCGGCCATCGAGGCGGACGACCTGTCACTCCCTGAGTCTATGAGCCGTTTTGTGATGGCGCATTGTCGGGAAGTTAGTAAGTCGAATTCTTTTCATGTTTTTTGAAGTAGTCACGCGTCTTATTGCCTCAACCAGTATTACTTTATTTGCATCGAAGTTTCTTCGCACAGGCTATCATAGAGAACCCAGTCAATCCTCTCAAGAGCCAGTATGCGCCGTCGTTCCTCGCTGCTTATCGTGCCTCGTCGACTATACTACACACAATAGCAGCGCAATACACGATCTACCCTCAACTTTGTGCACGGTTCTGGTCTACTTGGACGTTTGCATTCTCGGCAGCGGTTCGGAGATCCTTCACTGCGTAGTTTTTGGTTACTGATGGCTTGAAAACAGATTGTCTTTGGCACCATCGTGACCCGTGGACCTCGCTCTCCTTTGGCTTCCAATGCGGTCAAGGAGCTCGATGCAGCTTGTGTGCTCTTTTCCAAAGCCGCTGCATACAGTCGTAGGGCGGCGAAAGCACTTGTAAGATCCTTTCAAACTAGACGTGGGATTTGCTTTTGCTAACTAGTCGAGTCTTACAGCCGATCCTAACCAAATTAAGCGAGAAAGCTCATCACGCACTGACTGCCGCTCAGAACGAGAAACCCTCTGGCCAGTTGGGTCAACAGTGGTCTGTCAATGACGAGGGTTGTGATGACGACGAACTTGCGATCTTTGCTGGGAGAACACGATTCGTGTCGACAAAGCGTCAGGCGGAGTCCAAGGGAGCACTTGAGGGCGCGCGTGCGCCCGGATATGTACCGTACCCAGGCAACGTTCCAGAACCGTCGAACCCGCAGTTGTATCAGCCTGAGGGTTCGACGTCTTCTATCAATCACTGGTCACACCATGAGCGGGATCCACCTCATTATTCAGCCCGACCTGCGGAATTTGCCGCCGCCGGCGTTCAACCACAGGTTATGCCTCAGTGGCGACCACCGCGGCGATCTCACTATCCATATACACCTCAGCACCACCGTCCCCCACTGGCATCTACGTCCCAGTCCCAATCTGCCGTTCCTCCGCATGCGGCGCACAAGCATTCCACAGTGACGACTACGCCGTCCTATTCTTGGACAGCTCAGCCATCCTCTGGTGTCTCCAGTCAGTTCGGCTCGGCAAGTTATTCGGCAACTGCTGTAAATGGGGTGTCCCAATCACACGGTTATCCAAGCCACCATCATCCACACGCCTACGAACGACCCTCTGTTGCTGCTGCAACCACCACTGCGAATGCGTACCCACACCCCCAACCGTCGCAGCAGTCTCAGACACAGCCTGCGGCGGCGACACCACCAGAGCTGACGGAACTTGGGTTGGTATCTCAAGATTCACGATTAGACGAGCGCTGGACATCATTCATGCGCGAGTCTGGATATTTTGAAGGATTTGGTTATCGGGGACGGTAGAATGGCGCATATACGCAGCGTTGCGTGGAGGGAGTCCTGGCGCCGCCACTTGTGAGCGCATAACCCGAGATTCGTGGAGCCCTTGTTGAAAGCGTTTTAGAATAGTTTCGTTCATCATCACTCCGATTAAACATGCACCTCATTCCCAGTCGAGGAAAGCTTAAAGTTACCAACACGTACGGTGTGTGGTTTGGTCTGTGGAACCTGTATCGCGGTATCTATACATGCAACGTGTTATACATATGCTCTATTTCTATGTTTTTATAACAGTTCACTCGTATGCTGTATCCATTCCAGAAACGAATAAATAAAATGACCCGATGACTGGCTCATCGGCAAGGGTTCCTGCAAAAACCTGTTCACGAAAGAAACACCTTGTTGAAAAGGGTTCAAAATAGCCTCGATACTTACCAGCGACTGATATCATGATGCGCATGATACGAGATGATACAGTGGACTACGAGCTATGGCCCCGGTTCGCTGGGAGGTGGCAAGGGAAAGTCTTGCTGTGGACCACGGTACGGGCAAAGCGCGCGCGACGCATCTGCAAAACCAAGAGGCATGCGCTAAGGGACCGATGACACCAACAACAAAGACACGCACCATCAAGTCCAATGTATTCGTGAATCCCTTGGAAGTCCTCGACAAAGATGACGGACATGCCACTGTTCCGTACCGCGAATGAAACCGCGCCAAGAAGAAAATATGAATGTGAGCCGATGATGATCGCCTTGGGATAGCGGCACCACCAAGTACTCACGCATGAAGATGCCATTCGTTGTGACTGAACCAAACCGGATCGCAATCAAGTTTGGATCCAAAAAGTCGTTAGATACGCGCGGAATGCGTTATTTTCCTCGTGGCTCCAGTCCAAAATGCGAGGAGGAAGAGGCGTACTCACCAGTGAAGCATCCAGGGTCCGGGATTGTCCGTGATGAACCGAATGATGACCTCGTCGTCGGCCATCCCGGTGCTCACTGTGTCTCTCATTACGGGTCGATCGTAGTTATGGTATGGGCTATCAGCGCTCTTGATGACCGCAAAATGGTGCTGTTGAAGAGAAATTACGGATATGCTCGTCCTTTGAAAGACAAACGTACGCCATGGAGGTGGAAAGGATGCTAATCAAAAAGAAAGAAGCATGCGCCACGGCAAACCATGATTAAACACGCCAACATGCCAATAGAAATGACACATACGGGACGGCCAGGTGAATCCTTGGCAGAAAATGTGATCTCGATGATTTGGTCCTTGGGCAGCGTGTACACCGAACCCCGTGGCTCGACCTGCCATGGCGACACCGCACCACTCAGGATTTGTAGCAAGATCGGGATAGTGGGTGGTGTGTACTGAGCACCGTTGATCAAAAAGTTGAAGTCGGACATGTTTTTGCCCATCTCCAGATGGAGCTTGACGTCCGGCTCGGCCTGCAAAAGGCGGGTCACAGGGGGCGCAAGCGAACGGAGGAGTGACTCGTTCAAAGGATTTTGAGGGGTGAGTTGGGCATTATCTTTCGGTAACTGCGATGGCGCATTCGCGTACTTCAAGATGGCCCGGGTGGTTGCATCGACGGGTTGATTCGGGACCGCATGAACCCAGTAATTGTCGGGATGTTGGTCCGCATGGAGGATGAAGGAATAACGTTGTGCAGCATGGACCTGGATAGAGTCGACCGTGTAAGGTTTAACATAGTTTCCGTCCACCTCGATGACCGTCATAGTATGACCATCTATCGAGAATACGTAATTCGGTTTACAGGCCATGTTCAGCAGTCGAAAACGATAACGTTTCTTTGGTTCTACATTGATGATTGCGTGCGGGTTCTCGCACGCGTTGTTGTAGCAGCCGACCCCGTTGATTAGCACTGAAGCAGGAAAGACTTGACGATGCACTCGAGGTGAAGGTACATGATACCTATGTCTTTCAGATAGGGGACCAAGACCGTTACTGGCTGGCTTACCAATCCATCAGTGTGATAATAGTAGAATCTATTCAAAGTAGAATCAACCTGAGTCCCAAGCACAACACATGAGTCATGACACACCATCGTCAACATCGTAACTCAAGCGATATGGGTCATCAGGATCGTATATGATCAGAGGTCCACGAAGGCCATCGCAATACTGTGCCCCGTAATGCGAATGGTACCAGAACGTGCCCACCTGGTGTTCCGCGGTAAAATTGTATAAGAATGAATTCCCAGGCGCAATTGGACATTGGGTGACATAGGCTGAACCATCCATTTGGTTGTGATTGTGCTGAGATATTCCATGCCAATGCTGTCGATGGAAAGGACATCAGCAAAACAACAACCACGTGGAATGGAAAATCCCGCTAACAATGGTCGTTCCCATGAGCATGGTATCATCGGTCAAGTAGTTGGTAACGTTTATCAGGAAGTTGTCACCCTTAGGAAGTATGTCGTCATATCCCTGTGAGTATGCACGAAATTACGAGCGTCGTACCTTTCGTCCGGCAATGATTGGACCCGGTAGAGTGTTTCCAGCAAGGATGGCACTGAAAGGGAATGAATACCGATGTCAACACCACACTGTCACGGCCAGACTCACGATTTTGGGAATCCATCTGGGGACACGATGGCGTTGACAATGGGAAGATCGCCTATGGGCCCAATAGAAGGGTGGACGGGGAAACAGTGGTCAGGTAGCGCGACCTGAGAACTTCCAAACCAAGCCATCAGAGACTCGAGAAAGAAGGGGCAACAGTACTCAACCCGAGGTGAATAGATGGCTTTACGGCAATAAAACGGCCTTAATTTATATCCTAGGCAGCTCGGACTTGAAATTTCTCATGCTCATTCAATGTCGTGTGACACGGCGACCGACGCAGCCCAGCAACACCGTTGAACCTCGGGAATGCAGAATGTGTCAACTGCACGAACACATCAGTGTAGAGCCCGCGTGACCATATTCGCCAATCACAGAGCAAACGTTTGAGACGAGCAACTTGGTTGGCTGGACATAACGCGAGGCAATTTTGCGCATAGCTCCAAGGCTTGGAGGCCTCATTGCACGCTCCGCGGATTGTTCGATTCTGCGTATAAGACCAAGCAGAACGTGGTAAGACTATGGCGGAAAAAATGATCGTGGAACTGTGGAGCCAATAATATAGCGGTGGTTGTGAGGTGCGAAATCCTGCGAAATCGAGAGGCGGCGATTTGCTGAAGCATATTTTCGTCTCGACGACGTCCGACCCAGATCCGAGTCCCAGCAAATGACTGAACCAACAATTGTAGCACACAACGTGATGCCATCCAGAGGAGAGGTTTTCGTCATTGAATGCCCCAGAAGGCTGATCTCGGTCCGTTGAACCGTTCCGACGATGCGAAGAAGCCATCGACCCTGCCAGTGCAACGTTCAGTTCGATTTCGAAGCTTCGCCAGCACGCAAAGGCCAGTTCATCGCAGAGTAACCATCTCATGGCCGGCCACAGCAATCATGATGCGACCATCTTCATCATGGCACTCTCCACATAATCGACTCGCGAGATTCAGACCCCCCTTTCTGCCACGCCAACCTGCACGGGGAAACAGCGCAGCACCCCACACAGCGACAGGCTTCGAGTTCGAGGAATAGCAAGTGCTTTTACGTTCTGATTACGTTGCTTTCCATGAAAAAATCTGTCAACTCACATTGTTCGCTGTTAAAGAGGAAGAGCATCCGTTGGATTATTAGTCAGTGGTTGCCTTGTTCCAATCATTTTGAGGGTATCAGCTCACTGCATTACGCAGCTAGAACCAAAGAGGATTCCATTTCAAGGATGGGGTGACATCGGGCTGAGTTTTGGCATACATTAATACCCCTGGGATTCAGATCACCGCCATCCTTTGGATTCCCCACTTTAAAGAGCGACAGCCACGTTAATGTTGTGCGGCATTGAGGTCACGCCGCCCTTCGTGCCGGATTCAAGGCGACCATAGGATCATCTTCGCTGAGACACGCGCAGATCCCAATCGGCCCACAGAATGCACACATGATGCGAGGGATATCCCCATAGGGATAGCCTTTCCCTCGAGAAAATGTATGGAAGATGCTTGTGCCACCATCACGCGTGAATCCGCGGAGAGTGGCTTCTTGGAGTGTGAGTAGAGATCCTCCTTGTTGCTCTTGGTGTCACGCGCTATCGATCAACTGTTGATCACGATCCTGTGAATATGGATATTAGACCTATACGGAGCCCTCGGCAATGATCGCGCAGAGGAGGACGGAAAGTGGAAACGTATGTTAGTCCATTTCAACCACTCGACTCATAACAGAGATAATTCGTTTCAGTCTCGAGGGCAGGTCCATTGACACCAGGAACCAGTCCCTCGAGCGTTTGAATGACCTCGGCCTAGTGAAGCCACCATGGGAATCTGCGAGTCGACTGTGGCAGAGATGCCATGATTAATAAAGGCCCACAGAGCCTAGTCATATCACATTGCGGACAACTCGGAAATATTCGTCCGATCGAAGATCATCGAACTCGGAGGCCGTTGAAAATGCAATTACTCTTACTCGTGTTTTGGGTTTGGCGTGCACCTCTGCAAGGCCACTTGCACGACCGGATCCCAAAGGATGGGTTTAGGAAACTTGCATGGCCCAGGGGGTTCATCATTTGCAGGAAAGAGCGTAACTTGCTCAACCTGTTGGCACGGTTAGCACATGAACTTTTAGGGGGGAATGCGAAACGAAAGGAAGCTGACAATTGTGCCGTGCTCTACTCACAAGACCTGATCATCACATCAAATCCGGGACAATATTGCACCAAGGGCGCTACGCCACACTTTGTGACAGGTGACAGCGCTTCAGTATAGACAACCAAAACTCTGCGGCACGATCTGTCATGTACGTCAATTATTTGGGAATGGTTCGAACCTGAAAATTATGTCTTTTCCGAGTCTCCATCATGGGGTCTAATCTTGATCCTGTCTTCTGTCAATCTTACAGCACGGACAAGGTATGATTTTGATTTATATAAACTGCGCGTTGACAACGGGCACTTGTGAGGAGAGAAGGATTTAAGCTCCCTGACGATACAGATACTTGTCCTGTCTTCTAACGCGACGAGCATCGATGCTTCAACGACCGGCCCGGGATACCATTCCATCACGATCGTTGTGTACCTGACGGCCAATGCACATGATGAGTAATCGCCAATTTCAAAGCTGTACAGTACCCACTCAGATCAGTGATTTCCGTATTTTACGCATTGATAGCGCAGTCACCGTATCTGAGTCATCACCGTTGGAGCAATGGTTGTGGAGTAAGTACATTCGGGGCTCGAGCGTTCGCGAACCGCAGCAAGACGTCACGTTTGAACCTGAACGCCACTGCCATTCAATGATTCCGATCCGGTCGCTTGTCGTAACGTTGTTCGCAGCCTGCACGCTTCAAGGGGCAGTTGTATTATCTTCTCGATTCTTGTTAAATCTGCCAGCACTGTAGATCGTCTGGCAAGTAGGAATTGAATTCCACTTTGACACCGTGACGATCCTAAGCGAAACGACAAACCTTATAGATCAAACCAATGATTTTCTAGGTCAACTCGTGACAATATGGCGAGGTCTGCCAGTGGGTCAAGGTGAATCCCGCGTCGATGGTATCCTAGGATTTCAACCCACACAGAATGAGTTCGAGAGTATCAAGAATTTAATCATTCCGTCACATACTCGCTGATACAGCGCCTGCCATGCCAGGTATGGCAGGCGCTCGAAGGAACCAGAAGACTCGGAAGGGCACGGTAAGGGAAAATGAATCCACTGGCGGGCTTTTCTTCACACTATGGGGTTCTCTGAAGCGATGTTGTTATCACAGGTATCTCCAGTTTACAAACGTGCGGAGGTTCATGCTACTTGCCTACACCTTTCCGAGTCGAAGATCAGACCGTCGTACGATGCGCATGAGGCAACTTGGGATTCAATCGCGTAGTGGAGATACTACGGCGCTTAACCCAAATAGGCGCCATGAAAGCCTTAAGCCGACAAGTTTGGCTAGCCTCCTGCGGCCTTCCGTTCCTCGACGAAATCCGGAAGAACAAACAAGAAATCAGAAATGGAAGAAACATTCAAGCCAACTCACCAGGGGGCCGCTCGAACGCCGCGATAATCGTATATAATCGATTACGGTAATCATGTTCTCGTCCTGATTGCATAAAGCACATAATTGACCGGCGATTATAATGAGGTCTACATATACCATGTGGGTTTTGCGTTCGAGACTTCGAGTTCGAATTCTCCGAGTCTGACTCAGTCACTGGTTTTGATCGGCGGAACTTGTTTGCATGCCCGGTTTTCGTTCTGTTTAATGCCGTGGGGCTAACGCGCTTTCTTTTTCGAGCGTTCTTTTTTGAAAACCGAACAAGGAGACCCGGTGAAGCGAACAAAACGCATCGTTTGTTGATTGTGCTCAAGGCAACGCAAAATGTTCTAGAACACATCCCGTGACGGTGCCGTTTATAGCAAGGGCTTGGTGCTGGAGGAGGACGATGTCCGAGTCACCATCATTGGGACCCTAGACATCACGAAGGGTGGCTCGAGGGCGGATACGAGGTAGACAGGAAGTTTAGGTTCTCGATTCTGGTGCCACAAAGGCAGCAGGCGTCTCCCCACCGAGGCCTCTCAATCCCCGATCGCTAGCTTACTGTGTTTTTACGGAGTAATCTCTGTCTGCTCAATCACCACCAGACATGAATGACCGTAATTTCGACGCACACATGTTAGTACATGCACATTGATAATGGATCTCGTGGGAAGATCAGATTGGTAAGGCCAAGTCAAATAAAGTGGTCTGATTTGGGAATAAGATAACAAGTGTCCTTGAACTCCTACTGGTACACGCTAACTTTTTGACAGCATAAACAACATTTGATCATAATAACGACAGCAAGAGCACCTCCGAGTCTGTTTCAGTCCTCTCTCGAGACAGAAAGGATGAAACAAGCGATCGAAATATGGCTATAATCGTCATATAGTCCAGGGAGATGCGAATGGGGTCAACGAGGACAGAGAGTAGCGAGAGAAGAGAAACAGACACGCAGGTTTAATAAAATTATTCCTCTTTTATACCAGCCCCTCGGGCATCACCATTTAAATCTAGTGAGTCTTGGATAATGCCAGCTTTAATTCGCGCGTTTGGTGAGGGTCGTCGGCTGTCATTTGTAGTCGAATCCGCACGAGGCCGCTTGCGCGATGGGGGTGAGATGAGACCGGTACCATTCACCATACCCTTATCGATATTTCCGCCACCACGCTCTGAGGACGTGTAGTGATCTATGTCTCGATCGCGCTCCCACGATAGCGCGTCTCTCCCGTTTGTAGGCGGGAGTGCCATGTGGAGTTGTTGCGCGCCGGGTTGCGGCGCACTCTGGGACAGGAAATCGAGCCAACTCGTGTCCCCAGATTGTCCTGGAAAGGAATGAATGGCGTGCGATGCGAAATGGATGTTGGTTTACCCACCTGATTCCTGCTGCTGCGGTGGCGGCGGTGCTTGTTGGGACGGTGCATGTGAAGGCCAGTCTATTGGAGCGAACTGCGACGGTTGCTGTGGCGGCGGACGGTGGTCATCACCGTTCTCCAAAAAAGCAGAAAGTAGGTCCGGGGACTGCTGAGAACGTGAGTTGGAACCATTTGGTGGCTGGCCGGGCGGCATATTATGTCGCATTAATGTATGGTAAATTCCTTGTAATTGGGGATCCTGGTGTTGAGGATATGCTGTTGATGAACGTGCATTATACGCGGAACTTCGTGATATCGGAGGACCCCTCGAGGAGGATGGGAAGTCAAAGGATGCTGAGGGAAGAAAGGGCTGTTGTTGACTAGGGGCGACGCCTAGATAACTGTAAGAAAGTTGGCCATTTTGCCGATAATTGTTCGGCGTGTGGGCGGAGGTGGGAGAAGGGAGGTATCCATTATACAAGGTATCATCAGGAGTGAGTTTCGGGTTGCTACCTGCGCTGACGCTAGGGGCTAGACGGTCCTTTTGAGAAATGAGTTGATCGCTGATAGGGAGTAACCGACCAGAAGAGGTATGGCGTTCCGTTGAGAGAGGAATCGAAGAGCCACCGCCTGCCGATGGGAGTTGCGCAGAATGGTGAAGTGGCATAGGTGGTTGTGGGATAGTCATCCGGTGAAGCGGGTAGTCGTTCATCTGCAGTTGGGGTAAGTGTATGACCACCACACCAGGCATTGGCACCAACATCAACATTCAAATTCAAATCCGCTCCTGGTGCAGAAGCGAGTTTGCCGTTGGTCCCGTACTCTTGCTTCAGTTTAGCATCCATGCGTTTTTTATTCACACCACGTGGATTGGAGTCGGGGTCGTCGTCGTCTGCGTCATCATCGTCGCCATCACCGGCGTCGTCGAGCTTGGTGTTCGCGTTGTTAGCAAAGTCGTGAGGAGTGCGCGTGTCCTTTTCGCCATCATACTACGGAGAATTGGTCAAGCTAACGCTCTCGAGGAACGTGGGGTGACATACTCTGATATGGCGTTGCACGATATCGTGAATATCACCGGAGCAGTACTGGTAGAGTTTCAAATGATGACCAGCTCGTTCCTCTGTGAAAGATCAGATGATGTGAGGCGGCGGATGAGGGAATGTACGCACCGAATATTATAACGGCAACATCGACTGAGCAAAGAACACCGAGCTCGTATGCCTTCTTGAAGAGACCGTTCTTGCGCTATGGTTGACAAGGGGCAGGATAATAATATGAGTGCCAAGCCTGAGGCTAACAAAAATAGCCACAACGCTACCTTTAAAAAAGTGACAGAGCGATTACGCTCGTGCTATGTATAAGAAGTGTCAGCGATTGCAATGCAAAGATGGAACAGGGAGACGTGTAAGTAAAATTGGAGACAGCGGGTCGTCGAAGGAGCGAGAATAGTCGGTTGTAATCAACGGAAGCGGGACGTACAGTGATGGGCTGTATTTCGATCTTTCTTCTACCCATTTCTTGAGAGACAAAAGCGCAGGTGAGGAGAGAGCGAGATGATGGGAGTACGGGTCAAAAAGAAGGGCAACTTGCTGGATGAATGGGGGCCTTTTGGGTGAGGGACTTTGGAGTTTGTATCTTTCCACCGTTTGGCTGCATGTAATTATTCCGCGACCGGGTGCCGAACGCAACAACTGCAAACCGCGCTCATCAGATTTGGCCCCAGATCTGGGTCACAAGATCGGCCCATCATCCATTCCGGATCACCCCCGGATCACCATGGGAACTACGGGGTCGCAAAATCTCCCAAATGAAGACATTCTTCCGAGTGGGATGCCAGCATAGGTTGACCAATCAAATCTACCGAGCTACTAACGCTTGTTTACTTTTCCCACTGCAGCTGCACCGCTTCTCCGCAGCACACATACTGTGGCACGACTCTCCCAGCGATACCAGCCATGTTTCTCCTCGTAGACTCCCTACTGTCTGCTTCATCTCCATGCACTCCTCGGGTGACTGCCATTTCATATCACGTCCACCAGCCAAGACTCGTCTTGTTCCGCCTCCATGTCCGCTGACTCATCAGCCATGGAATTACGGACTCCCGCGTTCACTTGTCCTCATACTCATCGGGACTTGATCAGGAATGGTCGCATGCGTCAATTGTTTTCCAGCTTATGCTGTGTTCTCTGGTCGCACATGACAATGCCTTTTCTTCACACCCTCTCCCGCCAATCGAATCCGTGCCAGCTTCGCCGGCATCCAAACTACAAATCGGCCGCCCGCTTGTGCCTGATCGAATGCGGTCATACCGGCAAGCGACGTCGAAGTTTCCTAAGGTACAATTCATGAACCACAAATTTATCTCACTGCGCCAAAAATAATAGACTTGAAGTTGGTCTTTATTTATCTCTCCCATATTTTTATATCCCTCTCTTTTTTATTTCGATGCGATACAGTCTTACAACTGACAAACATTAACCGTTTCATACCAGCTCCCCCTGCCCTAACACCCATCTCCCTGGACAGCCCGGCTCCTGCTCGGTGCAGACCGGCGCCCATAATGTTCCGACGGCCACGTTGTGTTGCGTGATGACTAATTTTCTCTCCTTCAACTCGGCGGCCACTCGCAACGCTTTCACGCGAGTCTTCTGGTGTGACAGAATCCTGCTTCCTCCTAAGCCCTAACCTCTCACATTCCCCTCATGTCCGGTCTTCCCGCGCTTTTACTTCTTTCGCCGTGGATCAGGGTCAATGGTACATACATCCTCGTTCTACTAATAGCATCCGGTCGATGAAAAAACCAACTCGAATTGGAAACATCATCCAAGCCACCTCGAAATTCTCGAAAAGCACCGCGTCGAAGAATAGTCGAATAGCGCTCCCCCTCAAAGATATTTCAGGATATTCGTCCCTTACGGTCTTGTAATAGGTATTCACTTTCTGCGGTTATTTCATCGCTTATTTTTGCAGCATTCAAGATTGTTCGCAAGTGCGTGAACTGGCGGGTTTCGTGAGCCTCGCGGGTAGACCGTTGTGATCGTCTGTATTGGAAGTCTTACAGCGACTGCAAATAGATACGTTGTAACGCCTTTGGTATTCCCCGTCCGGGGTGATCCGCTGCCACTGTAGATTGTTGGCGGGTTCTATCATCCACATGCGGTGTCTTAAGATCTTAACCCCCACTACCAAAACTCATGTCCGTACTGCCCAGCAGTCACCGATTCTGGATCCCTCTCATCTTTCTCCTATTCATGAATCCGTCCCGATTTCTCCGAGCCTTGTGAAAATCGTTCCGTCTGGGGCACGAGTTCTGTCCATCCCGCACGCAATCTTCCTAATACCCACTCCACTCCACCCATGGGTAATCGATTTCCATATCCGTATTCTTTCGACCTCGTGCGGGGACGGACGATAAGTGTACGATAACGTGCGCCTCTTGTTGCGTAACGCGTACAGGGCAAGCCAATCCGGTCCACATGCGGTCCGAGCAATGTACCGCGCCCGTCATGATCATCCCATGGGATGTTTTCGCGATCGCGGCCAGTAGCGGCCCTAAGATCCGGTGCCTGTTCTTCGCAGTCAATGCCTCGGAGGTTCGGAGGAGGAGAAGAAGGAAGACAAGGTATACCGTGACGTACCCATCATACTACTGAGACCGGAAAGTACCAGCGTGCATCGTCTACGAAAGCTGTGGCTGGCGTGTGTGCGCGAAGAAGAGAATGTACGAGACCATGTGCAACGAATGGTCGGGATAGGCTTCCTGTGGTGCTAGTACGTACACGTGGGGGACTAGTAAGAGGTTCCAGGCCTCAAGCTTACCAACCGTTACGTGACGGTGACGAGTTAGGTTTAATGGGTCTTGATCCTGGCCGGATGAAAGAGACCTGTTCAATCGGTTCTCCAGCACGTCCTTGCATGGCATATCACACGGCATATCACATAGATCATGGGCTCCACAGATAATCATGAGGTACATTGCATGGGAACAGGGCGAGGCAAATCATTGGGCTCGGCCAGACACTTAGGAGGACTCGAGGTGAGGGCCAACAGTCTTGAGTGATAGTGGTGGCAGAGAACCATTGAGATCATGTTCGTGATGCGGCTTCTGATAAACCCTCGAGTCTCGAGGCCATCTCCGGAAGCTGTACGTGAGATAAGTAGGAGGTGTAAGTGCCTTTTGATTGATTAGCATGGAAGCTTTCTTTCAAGTTGCCAAGGGTTAAGGCGGCCCATCGAACGAATGAACGCGGTGGCATGTACAGAAACATCCGACATACGGGGTGGGCGGGACGGCTTGGATGTGGTAATTCGTCATCGCTTTTCCATTCCAGAGTTCACGGTCATTTCATCCTATCTTGTTCATCGTGTTCGAATCGAAAGGTCATTGTTCCCAAGTAGGCGTCAGTACCGTCACTTGACCCACTTGAGTTCGCCGTCCCGGAATAAGGCAAGATGAATATAGTCAGACGGCCAGAACTTGAATCTCAGTGTTCGGCAGTTCCGAACCTGGTGATCTGGATTTTAGTAGTAAAAGTCACGATCATAACGATTGCTGACCAGTTCTCACGGCGTCCCTTCACGACGGTCAGCTGATATTATGGCGATATATAACTCGATGGACCATCATCCAGCCAGCCCACTGGCAGGCTTACAACAGTAACAGCACGATCGGTACAAGAGGAAAGGTCACCCATTTCACCACGGCAAGACTCATTGTCAATGGCATTCAGTTGTTCCTTAAGGATCATACGATCATTCACGTTGCCAATCAATCCCCGAGTCATCTCGTCCCGCACCGTGACTATGACGATCTAGCACGGCGTATCGATGCCGCATCCGCGCCTGACCGTGATCTTGGTCTTTGTTGATACGGCGGGATCACACAAAGTACCCCGCCAGTGTGAACGCGTACTTACACGTGCCGACATTTCCCCGTCGGCCCGGGCGGTGATACGGTTCCACTCCACGGGGTTCACAGGTTTGTAAGGCTGCCAGTGAGTGAAACTTTATTTCTCACTCCTGAGTACCTCCGAGGAAATTGTCCCAATGTCTGCCTCGTCCTCGGACTTGGAGGCCGCATCGCCTCAGCCCACCTCCGAGCGCCTTTGACGAATGAAGGCCATGGTATTTGAACTCGACGAGTTACTCACCGAGCGCTCGTCTCTTTGGACGCTCGAACACGTGCACAAGAACAAAAATACTACCCGAATCAGCGGACGCGTGTATTTCTGAGCACAGCGTGGACGACCCTAAGGTTTACGGGTTTGGGTCTCCCGGGCTCTTATGTCCCTCTTTTTTTCCCTTTTTTTACACGATCGGACACCGCGCACTTAGCTTAAAGGTTGTTCCCCAGTGTAGGCTGTTTTGTGGTCGCGTGGTGATCAATATTAGGATCACTCCGCTACCGGTACAGAGGTAGGGATATCATCTCAAGTCAGGTATCCGAGTCGCGCCGACCCTCAACCTTCCGTTTCCGCAATGTACCGGGGTTGTGCAGAGGCGGATACATTCGGTAAGCTCGACTTTCCCCTTCATCTTGCCTTATGTATCCTCTGTAGCACTTGTGGTAATTTCCCACAAAGGACCTCGCGTTGTGCTGGACCTTCACTATCGAACTATCGTTATCATCCATAAAGGTGTTGCGGGGGAGTCGTGATGCTCAGTAGTGAATCGAGATTTTTAGAGGTAAGAAATAGAACATTGTTACCACGGAGATAGACTAGGTTGTTTTTGGGAACCATACAGACGCGTATTCGATCGTGAATCTGAACTACGCAGTGTAAAGATACAACAGTACGATAGGGATGAAACGAAGTAACCTTATCGTCGCACCAAGAATGAAAGACAAAATATGACATTGAGCATCCATCTAACGGCGGGCGAGAGAGGTGAGAATGTCATGAACGGCGCCGGATGCAGGTGGGATTTAACCAAGGCGCATTAGGCGAAAAGGGGTAAGTTGAGGTCAGCTTCGGTTTCTGAAACAACATAACTCACGACTCGGAGGTCACACACTTATCTCGAGTTTCCCTACAGCAGTTTGTGCAGATAGGGGAACCTAAGGTTCGGCATTCTAAAGGACGCGGATGCGGGTCATGAGACAAATCGCAGCAAAAAGAAGACAACTCACCGGAGATGTGAACGCCGGGGAGTAAGGTGGTGGGCTTTGATTTCCAGCATTCGCCATGCTAGCGCCCGGGGTAGCTCGTGGCTGCGCATGAGGGGGCATAATAGGGGGAACCCTCTGCTCATGCTCTTGGCTTGGACCTGCAGTGGCTTGAGTTCCGACCGTGGATGCGTTGCTCTGTGCTCTGCCCGGGAATGAGCCGCCCAGTCTTTCTTGGGGTGGAGTTCTCTGCGTATAGTCGGGGAATGCGGCACCCGGTGGTTGTGTGGAATGTACGGCACTATGTCCTGGAGGCGGAACGCTCTGTTCTGGGCCTGGATCTCCGGTTGCATGCGTGTTCGGTACTCGGCGTGGAGATGCAGCTCCTTCGCACTTGACCTTGGAACGGTGGTTCTCATGACCTCGCTCAAGGACGCAGGTCTCTGCACATGATCTGATGTGGGGACTCTCTGCACCTCGCCATAAGTTACCGTTCTAGACACTCTTTCTGACGGTGTGTTACTCTTTGTTGAATCAAAGGGTGCGTTGCTCGGTGGATAATACCATCCTGGCGAACCGGGTGCGTCGATGAGCGACTGATCGTTCTGCCGCCAGGTAGGATTTGGATAACTTTGTGGCGGCGCCGAAAAAATGGTGGTTTCTCTAGCAGCACGGCGGCGGCGGCATGCGTATACTATCATGGCGACGATGAGGAGGATGAGCACAACGGCACCTAGATGACACTGTAAGCACACCCTGCAGTGCGGTAGGGGATGGAAACATGCCGACTGCAATGCCAACTATCCGTCCCGGCGTCAACCAGTACTGATAGGTGTAATAGGGGTAATCAGAAGAGCTGGAGGCGTATCCGCTGCTTGTCTTGGTAGCCATGGCAGTAATAACGAGGTGTACAAGTTCAGAGATGGGGACGAGCGTAGAAACGAGAACACCCGGCCTGTGGTCGTGAAGTTGGGGACTGAATCACCCGTAGCGTGATTTTGAGGCGTTCGCGATGAACTCGGTGGTTGCCCAGCCTCCTCCTATACGATGGTCTCCTTTCTTCGATCCCCATACACCTATATTTTTTTGCCATTCAGTGTGATCGAGACACAGGTTGACTCGGGGTAAGAGCCCAGGAGGTTGAAATGTTTTTGTTATTGGCAGCGCCGCGCCACTGCATTGCGAGTAATCGGAGTATGTCAATTTGATGAATGAACAAGGATATATTGATATCCACGCAGCTTGATAAGCTTGACTCTTCGATCGTCATAGACTCTTTGAACGTTGAACAAGTCATTCAGGGACTCGAGCTTCGGGTACATTGCTCGCCAGTAGCTCGTTCTCGAAAGCTCCGTTGCCAAATGGTATTACTAGTAATAATTCACAGTACTAAATTTCAAGCTCGACGGGAATTACCGGGACGAGGAACTCCACGGTACAGAATTTCCACCAAATCTTGTTTTGATGCTGGCCCCCCTTTTGTGTCCATGGGCCCGCTCATTCTCCCTTTTCGCCGGGTCCACCACCGAGAGAACCGCTGGTCGCACTGCACTGGCATCCAACTTTCTCATACTAAACGCAGCACGATGGGGAGGACTACACTCGAACGGGGCTCGATGATATGTGGCGTACTCAACTCATCAAGGTGGGTGGTTATCACGAGTAGCAGTCCGCAACAGTACTGCTTGTCAGTGTCTGTCTAGATCTGCTTTGGTCGCTGAGTCCAAGTGGGGGGAAAAGGTTCTCGATGTTTAGTATGTCCCAAACTTTCAGTCCCCACTTATCTCTGACAAGGTAATCACCAGAGCGCCGGGTTCATGTTTTGCGAAGGTGGCTTTGATGTACAACAGGCCTAGGAGATACCAAAGATCACGGTCTGCTTGATAGGAAATATGCCGAGGGCTGGAAGCGAAACCAGCCTTAGGTCGCAACAACCATCTTTATATTGCCTTTTAGGTGCATCTTTCTGTGCAAAAGAAAGCGGCGGCCGTGTTGCGCGGTTACAATAAATTCAACAAATTATGGATGTGGCAATCCAACATTTCCCTTCCACTTGAGAGCGAAAACATTATTCGTCTATGACTGTGGCTGATTTTCTGCGACTAGGAGACCGGGTTATACGAGGAAGGCTAGTACTAATTCCAGAACTCATCCGGCAAAGTTCGACCTGACCCCTTTTTTTCGGCGACGTTGGACTCATTCACAGAGACCCAACAGATGGATCGTGCATCGTCCAGGGCAAGTCAGAAGACATTCTGAGCAGCCAGAAAATTCAAGCTAATACGCAGCAGGGGCTCTCCTCGTGATTGTAGCAGCAAGCTCACGCGAGACTTCGGGGAGTACTCCCGTGCGCTCTCAGTCACGGAACCGGTAGGAACGTGGGATCCCGCAAGGGCGTTGTAGTTATATCAGACCCTCATCGAATTGCACCTTCTCCCTTACAGTGATATCCCCTTCGAGACATCCGGTGGATGTTCCAGATAGTGCCTTTCTGCTGCTGCGGCGTCAAGTGCATCATCAGATGGATCAAGTGACAGGAATAGTCTGAGTGTACGAAACAAGTTTGCCGCCGCTCGGGGAATCTACTTGCAAATTGCAAAACGGTGCGAACGGTGATAATTCACTCAGAAAACGCTGCCACAAGTACACGGGATTCAGACTAGTTCCGGGTATGTCAATGTCATTTGGGCGAACCTGTTGTTGTTTATTCTATAGATTGTCTGCCATTACGCCTTTCACCAATCCTATATGTTCTTAACCCTCGCAGCCAAAGCCGGTATCGGCATTATGCACGCCCATGTAAGCACCGGCACAGTCCTTGGTTGCTAGGAGGTGCATTTGATAGCCGTCGAGTTTGATACATGGGTAAATTCCCTTGCTATTACCATTCACATTTAACTCGTTGACACTGCGGACAACGTGACATTTGATGCCAGGTCGAAACAGCGGCGGCCGACCTGTCAGCCAAAACGTCTAATTGATTCAGTTAGACCAGTTCAGTGGAGGGAGTGCCATCTATCTTTAGGCTTGGACTTTACACAAAGACTTCAGTGGCGAAACAACTCGCCACTAGTAGGACCATTTGAACGCTGGAGCGCAGCCTTTTACACTCATCAACCCAATCCACGGACACGGCAGGATACTGGTAGTCTTCACCTTAAGCCCCTTGATAATCTTGCTGCGGGCTGTCGAAGGTGTCGATGATCGCACCGGCGTTTGATTTATCCAAACCCTCGCTGATCCGGTGGAGTCGAAATCCACTTTCGCAAAGGGTTCAATTTGGTATTTTTAAGGTAGCACTGCCCACTGCGCGGAGTCTTTATCGGGGCGACTACTCCGTTTGTAAGGTTCGTGTTCAGGATTTCCTGTGCTCACGAAGCTGTCGGATTCTGAGTTTCTTTTGAAGTTGAGTGGTACGCTTAAGCCTCAAGTTCAGCTCCTACTGAAGATCATACTATGATTAATACTGTCACCGGAGAATAGTGCCCATAGAGGTGCATGCTATACGTGTTGGTGAATTGTGTGACTTGGAGCCCATGATGAATGATTAATGATATACAGTAAGTTACGTCCAGTTCGGAAAGGGAATTGTCTGATTCAAGTTCAGTGATGGGTGTTGTAACGACAAAGGAAACGAGAGTTTAAACGTTGACCCTTGTCGCTGCGCGTAGCAATATATTTTACAGCTTGCGCCTACAATGTGGCGGGGAAGCGTACGTACGAAACACTCCATGCCTTGACACACTGGCATTACATGTACAATAATATTGCACTGGCAAGCCATTCCCATAAGAGAAATAGCCACCTACAGTTTAGAGCATCGTCGGATCTAAGTATATCCATCAAACGTAACTCCGAGTCATATCAAATCCGCAGACCGATGATATCCGTTCAATTTCGCGAGCAGCTCATCAAAGCAGCCTTCCAAGGTACTGGAACTTTGTAACCGCCGAGTTCCCGAATATTGTACTGACCAGTGCCCGTACAATCGCCCGCTTTCCCAAGCCAAAGAATATGCTTATTTCCCCCATTCCAATTTCCGTGTAGGCGCGGCTTTGATGTGCACGGATGGCACCATTGTGAAAGGCGCGAGTATTGATAACGCGGCGTACGGTGCGTGTGTCTTGAGGAAATTGAATATCCTTGCGAGAACAACCTGTGATCTGACGTATCGTCTTTTTCCGGTCCTCCCCAATTTCTTGTGTGCCCTGCATCTGAACACTGAACGTTAAACCTGTACTCCTAGTAGGTGCCTCAACATGCGCAGAACAGACGGCGATCGTGAGTGCAATCGTGAGTGCCTTTGTTCTACCATCGCCGGCCACCACTGTTTACTGAGGATCGCGATGGATGATAGAGCCAAGGAAAGAGAGTGTTCTGTGCACTCGCTATCGTGTCGTGAGCAAGTCATACGCGGGTGAAAGAACCTAGTTAACGCACCGCTATCCTCATTTGCACACTCATTACACCTGGGTCTTCCGCGTCGCATATCCCATTTGTGTGCGGCGGGCAGGGACGTTGTTAACCCGATCTCACCCTGTGGCATATGCCGTCAAGTGATACGGGAGTTCTGTGACGCCAATATGCCCGTTCTGCTTGTCCCTGGGGATTATCCTCGGAAAGACGATGACGGAGAGATCGTCAACGGAGGTGGGGTAGTTGAGAAGACTGTTGGTGGGCTTCTACCTCTGAGTTTGGGATCGGTGGGGTTTCAGTGAGGCTTGTTCAGCCTGGGTAAGACTAGGATGCAGAAGAAGGGGAAAGCCTGGCGACCCACCGTTCTCTCAATCTCAAGGTTCAGCGTTTTGGACCGTTGACCCTAAATGTCAGTACATGACTCGTACATATAGGAAGTTGTCGAGCTGTGAACATTTGAACGTTTGAACAACAACCTGAATATCACGGTTCTGCTTCAAGTTACCATTGACAGGCCAAGCCATGTGCATCAGTCATATTAATGGGTTGGACCAGATCTTCCGAGCTGCCGTTGGTTGATACGCCAGCGTCCGACTCATTACCGCGTCACATGGCCGTATTTCTTTGCAGTCGCAGGAAGGTGACTGTAGTAGTGACTCTTGTTCAAACGTTTCAGACCTCCGAGTCGAAGTTACAAAGATTCATCGAAAGCGGGCAGAGCCAGGTATGAATGATGATATAATACTCCCAGATGCCCCTTTCTTGGCGACGCGCGTACCATAACGTTGTACAATGTACTCTTTCGGTCCCTTCGCGATGCATCATTACGCACAGTGTGCGCCCTGCCGCCTTCCACCGCCCGTCCACTGCCCTTCGTCCATATTACTCCCTGCTTTACGATATCCCATCACTCCGACATGGCTTCGTGTTCTTTGTCGTTAACACTGATTTGCATCGTTCCGCGATGGAACGCCTTTATTTTTATCGTTGACGATATGATCATTATCGTCTACTTTAGCTCAAATCACGGTAATGATCACTAATAACTTATCCCAGACAAACCTTCATATCACCTCCTTGTCGCCGCCGACCCCTTGAATCTAGAACCAAAGCGTTTCTTGGTCGCGCCGTCAGCGGTCCCTTACACGTTCTCCTGCCTCAGTAAGGCTGTTTCGTGCCCCTGGCTCAAGTTGTTCCTCTGTGGCTTGATTGGTTCGAAGCTTCTAGGGCACTTTCTAAATCGGGCTCTGAGTCAGAGAGATGTTGTTGTCCCTACTCTTGGACCTTCCATTCCGGTTATGCAGTTTCGAATACCCGATAATTCATATCAAGTGGAACCGCCCATGGTAACTGTGCTGTGCAAGAGAAGCATCGAAGATAACGTATGAGCCGCAAAACCTCACTTGCCTGCGCCGTCGCATCTTCACATTCGACTCGAGGCTAGCTGAATGATGGTTGGTTATCGCATCCGAGAGCACAACTCCATGGGGACCTGTTTCGAGTTTACGGCCCTGGCAGCGAACTGAATATCGGAGCGACTTGGCCATTTGTTGTCTCCTCGGAACAATCCGATCCAACTCCGCACATTTTTATGATGCCGTAATAAGGCTGCGCTTTTAGTATCAATCAGTTATTTTTTTTCTCGACGAAACCTGCAATATTGTAACGAAAGCGTTAAGTGACAGTTCCCGCTGGGCCCTGGCCTATGATGCGGCACATTGTGGGGCCGATTTAAGAAGCTAAGTTATCATAGGTGTTCTTCGCCGGGCTCCCCCCAACGGCCCTCTCTTGGTTTGTATCACCACGAAATGTCTTTGTCCAAATGGTTTGACCAGCCCCTTACCCGACTTCTAGGGCTATCTCTGAACCCGGCCTCGTCTTCACCATTCGAGAAGCTTCCTGCCGAGCTCATCGTCCTCATCTTCTATCATGTTGTCTCGTCGTTTCAGCCTCCTGTTCACGCTTCGTCTTGGATCCACGTCCAAAATCTCCTCTCCCAGGTCTCGAAACGATGGCACGCCATCGTCACGTCCACTCCTTCTCTGTGGGCCCGTGTTCCAATCATCCCAGACCAACCGATTCACGTGCTCCAATCCTTCCTCCAACAGTCAGTCGTCTCTTCCAATCTCCGTGACAATATACCCCTGGCCAGTATTGCCCAACCACGCTACAATTGCCTCCTTGGACAAGCAGCTTTACGCCCTCCTCGCCACGCAGGCAAACTGCGAACGGGTCGTTTCGTTGAGAATAGAGACTACCGGGCTTGATGATCTAGTGGACCGCGTCGCACGCAGCTGGCCAGAAGCATGCAACGACAGACAAACGTCCGCCTTGAGAAGCGTCTCTTTGAAAGGCGCAAACCATACTATGTGGCATGGATCACAGTTCTTCAATGGAGTCGTCGCTCCTACCTTGTCCACCCTCATCATGGAGGATATGCCGATCAGCTGGTTCGAAGGGCCTCGCAAGGGTTACTCACCGCCCAATCTGACCACGGTGGTGTGGAAACACACTCCCAACTTTGACAGAGTGTCAGCATTGGAGTTTTGCCAGTTCGTATCTGCAGTTTCCGAGCCTCAAGACGGTGGAGCTGGACGGACCGGTCGTTGACTTTAAAGCCCCATTTTGTTTGGAGTCTAAACTCGGGGCACTCAGGTTGGCATCAGGGTTATTGCACCTGCGTTTTATCCAGGACAGTGACACCAAGGTTTACATCGCAGACGAATCCAAGGTGTGGAGATCGTTGAGAGAGCTCCTGGTATCCTCACCGCCGTTACGCATGCTTTTGCCAGTGCAACCTGCGCCTCTCGCGGTGCAGGTAACTACCACCCACGCAGTCGTCATTTAGCCCCCTCACGTGGTGCTTAAAAATGTGGTCGTTGGGTGAAGTGCCTTTGATCCAGAAAGGAGGTGCTGGAAGGAGATACGAGGAAGCCCAGGTATTTTAGGACGTTCGTGTACGCTATAGATCAAGTTTGGATGTAATACCCGAACAACACGGCTATTATAAATGGGTTGATCGGAGAACGTCGCTCGCCGGAAACCGGAGACTGAATCTCTCAATTCACTGTGGTCAGGGATCATGCACATCCCCAGTGCATCGAGCGCCGCGACAAATCTGCTACATCGACATCGCTGGCTGCGTTATTCAATATTTCCTTCTGCCCACCTTGTCCTCACCCGCCATGCAAGCGTGGCATGTTCACACCACTCCTTTCCATTCCCTGCTCGCAAGAACCCCACCCCACATGAGATCTTTCACCTCCCTCCCAATGCATCACAGCATGAGGTGAAGGCACGTTGTAAGTACCCCGTCGTCAGTTATCTGCATCGTTTAGTCATCGGTGTTATAATACAACTCGTCGACGAAAAGATTACGAGCTTGTCAAGGTGTACCACCCCGACGTGTCCCACGGTTATCACGACGTTCCGCCCTCTGTGCGTAACGCCCAATTTCGAGCCATTACGCAGGCGTATGGCGTCCTGCGTGGTTGGGATGGTTCAACTCGCAACCGGGCTGCACGGGATGCGCGGGATTTCTATGAGTCTCGTGACGAAGCTATACGTGCTGAGCTCCGACGCCGTGCTCGCCGATCAAGATCGTCGTCGTCGACTACTGCCACCGCCGCCAACGTACATCATGGATCCGTCGATGATGCCCACTTCCGGTATACCCTCGTGGCTGTGATGATCTTCTGGGTAAGGTTTCTACTTGTTTCGTTCTGATGGATCGCGAATGACGCTTTGAACCTATCTTCTTCGGACCTTTTCATTGTACTTGGCAACATACGCCAGATCATCACCGTCCTGAGCTCTCTGAGCTCCCACATGGATCGAGTAGAGCGCCACTCGCAATCTGCGGCTGCCAACCTGGCTCAGGCGCGCGCCGAAGCACGAGTCCATGGAGTGGAGCGGCGTAGAATGATCCGCGAACGTGTCCGGGCGTTCCGTGAAGGAACCGAGACGGGAACAAGAGAACGAGCATCCAGAGACGTGTGATGTTGGAAGGCGTGGTGCGAATATTTGAATCCCCGCGTGTTTCAGATCGGGCTAGTGCCGCAGGTCCTGGACCCGCATAGACGATATCATAAACATCCAATCTTGTCGAAAGCACGGTGGGTGTTCCAAGCCGTTTCTGCTGTCAAGGTCGAGCCGAATGACGGAGTTTGGATAGGCGAAAAGTGTTTTCTCGGAGCTCCTAGCCATATGATTATGTATACGGAGGATCAGCGCTCTGAGAGCACTTGATGATCTTCTCATTGAGATCATCGTCTCTAGCAAATGTAACGTTGATTTGCCAGTCTTATATTGAATGTTACCTTGTAATGGACTCTCAAATCGAACAGAAGGGTCGAGTCGGACTTCGCCACGGAACGGTAATGATTGCGGTGTTCCCGAGTTTATTGAAATCCTCAATACAAATTTAAAATCTCAATATGCTATAGTAGCAGTCGGTATTGAGCTACCTATACAGGTACAGCGGCACTCCTTCCTGGTTGTCAAGCTTTCAAGTACCACACAAGCCCGACTCGATGGCGAGGGCCAAAGCAGGTGTATTCTGCCAGATGGTGCTCGAAAAGTACGAGCATACACAAGATATGCTGGAGGGAATCTACGAAACGGTCTTGACATCAGCAAGCTCATGAGGAAGAGCTTGCTTCCAACAAAAAAGGTGCTTATAAGGCTTACCTGATTCCGGATAATCAGTGTACGTACCGTCTGGGATATCCCTCGCCTTAGGCTTGGTATAGCGGTTAAGCGGCGGACAGTCTGACCACTACAGTGCGAGGTTTAAGCGCCGGGTCCATATCAACTTGAAAGGATTTAGAGGTTGCTAGTTGCGCCTATTTTAGATTGCGTCTCGAAGTTGCCGCTCTTTATGTTGCCTTTCTTCCTATTGACTTTCCTATCCCCATTGCATGATAAGTCATGGTTGGCCCGATCAATTGTAAAATTGGAACCTATAAATTCCCATCCAGATTGCATGACCTAACTTAGTGTTGCGTGCACATATCGAGGTAGTGTTCACATACATTGATCGTTCTGCGGATTGCTGTAGACGGCAGAACCTATCACCATAACTAGAATCTTGGCGAAAAACACAGCAAGAAGCATGCCAAGGATTAGCCTTGATCAGGTACATTGCCCATACACGTAGGATCATCACGACTGCAAAGGCCATCATCAATTTCATGGTCTAATCTAGGGGACAATGACATTGCCACCTACAATCAGTTGCGCCGAGAAAAAGTAGGTATATCCAATACTGGATATCGCTCAATATCTGGCTCCGGAGTGCTGGTAAATGAAATGAAAGGGGAAAGCCTCAAGAGCAGACTCACAGCTGTCGAACAGATATCAGATGTGTCTTAAAGGCTTGATGACGAGGTAGGCTAAATACGCACGTCTATGCACGCAGTATCAATATCAACACATACAAGATCTGAGCAAACATACCTTTGTAGGATCAGGTATTCAACTGCTCCCAACTCTCACCAAGGTCAGCCTTGGATCAATTTATGTTTCGTGTATCAAACCTACCGAGGGAATTGAGCCTATTGTACTTCGAGGTGTCAGCATGTAGTATATACATTATGATAGGCATAAGCTCACACCAGATCCAATACACCACAATAACGAACCTATGAAAGACTTGCTAGAAAATGTCCTGGTGTACTGGAATTGCGGTACATACAAGAATGTAGTGTTGACACCCAGGTCCATGGCTTACTCTGCGGTCTTATCAATAACGTGACAACTTGGGAAATGGTTATGAGCTAACCCAAATGTATTCTACCTTCACATTGACATTGATCAGGCAAACTATGCGTGTGTAGCAGAAAGAAGACTGTACTATGTACCTCTTTTGGGAAAACGAGGACTGGCGGCGGGTAAGTTCGTGCCTCAGATCCGAATCGGAACCTGAGGCTTGCTATAATCGTATCCAACAGCTGTGAGTATAATGACTGCGAAAAGGTCGCGGGACAGATTGTAACGTGTGAGTACGAGCATGTGAGACAGCTACAGATGGTTGCTTTGCTGAGGCTGACGAGGAAGACTTAGTACAAGTCCGACTGGTGTCGGAGGCTATATATTTAATTCTGTTCTTTCATTTGCTTTTGTTTGTGATCATACTTTGTATCCATTTACCGCCACCACTGGCACACAGTCCTTGATCATCACGATCATGTAGTACGTACGTGCTGCGATGACTCGGATGGACACGGTTACCCAGTCCCTCCCGGGCCTAGGTACATGACTTACTTTATCCGGTGGCACTGGCAATGGTCGTACCTCTGCTCTCTTCCCTGTGTTCGAGATCCGAGTCAGTCTGTTACCAATTCAAAACCCCTCCCAGTGCTCCTGAGAGCCATCGGCGGTGAATGCCTGAATTTACACAATGCGCCGAGACAAGGGATTCAGTCAGTAGGTGCGGAAGTAATTATCAGCTAGAAAATGATTACCATCGGGGGGCAGCCACTGGTGCTGTCGAGGAGCATTTCATCCATTATCGCATTTCAAACGTCAACAACTACTAAGGTGATGATGATTCCTCTTATGATCACAATTACAGGTGGGAGAATGGGATGAAGAGCAAGCGGATCGTCCTGCGTGACACAGGGACGCGCCATTGCGGCCACGCTCGCGGTCCTTTCCAAGATACTATAAGCTACATGTCGTTGACTCTGATATCGTAATCCAGATGGTATCACAGTACATATGAGCATTGAGTCGGGTCGATGTTGAGTACTTGAACGGTAGTACAAGCAACGCGTGAATCAGTCCGACCATTGTCTTGGCATCGACGGGAAGTCCTATGGAGGTAAAAAGTGGATAAAAGGCTAGTTATCCTGAGTCTCCGATATATTATCATATTAATATAGTCAATTCATTGTGGCCCGTCGAGGCCCGGACATACCTCAAATGTGAGTCAAATTGGTGGTTTAACCCGATTGCATGCCAGCTATCGAGATCTCGCAGTAATCCCAAAATCTTACATCATTGGCTAGATATTGACATCATATTTCAATCATTCCCTCTCGTAGATCATTCCGCAAATCGCGTAAACCACTCCTTGATCCCACGTGCGCTCTCTTCTTTCGACCAGCCTTTTCGACAGAAAAGTATTGAGCCAGACCAAACATAAAACAATCCAGGAAGGGTTCCTCACGTTCTTGTGGCACATCCGGGTTTCCACGGACAGCAAATCCATGCTTGACGCCCGAGAACACCTGGAAGTGATACGTCGATTTGTTACGAACCATAATATCCTCTGCACGTCTGCGTGCTTCGTGAGGGAACGTATGGTCATCCTCTGTGAATTTGCGTCAGGCTCGGTCAGTGTCTCTCTCACCAAAAGGTCGGGACAATAACCACTTTAATCGATTACTTACCGGGACACGAGAGAAGGAGGGGTCCTAGTATGAGGGAGGAGGGATGTTGGGGAGGCAAAAGTAATTCATATCGATGAATGACGTACTGGTTAGCTTCTCGAAATGAATTTCGTCGAGGAAGGCCGGGTGAGCGAGAGCACCTGCAACAACGAACCCATCTGCAGCCAAATCCATTACAAAAGATGCTCCAAAGCAGTATCCTGGAGAGAATCTCATAAGCGTTCAATGTCGTTCACAGGGATAGGATTAAAGCCTTACCCACAGCACAGTATTTCATCGATTCGGTGCCTGCCAGTGGTCAAAATGATCGGACGCCATCACATTTATCGGGAAGGCTGGAGACGCACCGTACAGCCCTTTGACTGCATCGAGCCACTTTGGAATTACTTCGATTGCAGGGGCACGGGCAGAATTGATCCACGCCTGCCTATCACGATCCGGAGGGTGGTTTGGGATTGCATCTCCGAAAAAATAATCAGGGCCGAGCACAAGGAATCCTAGAATGAACACCATCCTCCTCGATCAACACGCACGCACATGCCGCCAAGAGAGAAAGAGCTCAAAGCTCACCGCATGATGCAAAGTAATCTTGAAGCAACTGGTTATTGATAAAGAGCGGTCCATACACATCTGCGAAGAACAGGATGCATGACCTAGTCACTACAGCGGAGGGTGCGGAGATGTAGGTGTTGAGCCCGCCAATCGATTCGACGCGCCCGACGGGGGTCCCTGTGTGTTTGACACCACTCCAGCAGCATGCACCAGGGGGACCAGCGAGCGTAGTGGACATGGTGGTTGACGAGTTACCTATCTGAACGGTCGGAACATGACCATGTATACTTTCTCCACTGATAACACTGTTCCCACACGTCGAGGAAGCCACGGTATCATCTGATGATGAGCATCGTTAGACCCACTCGAGCACTCACAAAGGAAGGCTGGAAAATAGCATCCATGGGAAACTCGGGATACGCGGGTCACCGCTCAGTGCTCAGTCCTTGTGCTTGAGAACGAGAAATTTTGGAAGATGAGAAGATATTTAAAATTACCTGGTTCCGTGGATGACGTTTCCTCAGATCACTTTCCTTGTACAATCAACTAACGCGCTGGAATTTCGGTGTCTGTATCGAATGATGCTTAGATTAGTAAAGAAACAGTGTAACCAATGCTGAAATATGTTAAATCAGAGATGTACATACCAGGCTGTGAAATATTAATTCGTTACCAGAAGCATGAGCCATCGCTTTCTTTAGGGCAGGTTAAAACGATCCGGGGTTCGCTTGCAGACTTGACGATCACATATGCGGCGTGGTCTACATGGGAATAGCAATGAGCGACTCACAATTCGGTTCGAAGGCGTCCAAGACGAAGCGTTCGAATGAACGGAAATTTTCGCCCAGTGGGCAGAAGTGTATTTAGGTGCTTGTAACTAGAGGTACGAGGTCAGATTTTACCAGCCTTCACAAGTACTGAGACTTCAAGTTACCTCTGCGCAAGTCCAACACAGTGAGCGTTCGCCATCATATACATAAGTACCTCGGCTTGTACCTGTCAAACGCCATCAGCGAGTGTATACAGAGACGCATTCACAGTAACCGAATATACCTTTCTATCCGAGGATGGAAACCGATCCTGGGTCCCCAATGGACCGGTGACCAGATACTGTTTCCCTTGAGTACGGGTACCCTGCGTTCGAGTCTGACGGCCCGGGAATCGGCCGCGTAGCGAGAAAAGGGCGAATGTCGTATCACCGATCACGAAATTTGGATAATGTTGTGAATCGATGAATCGATGATACACAGTACATCACTAAAAACAAACTTTTCTTATAAGTATCTTATATAGCTTTATAAAGTTCATCACTAATATCATGAAGTGAGTGATATTACATAGGAACACAAGATATTATATCGTTACCCTTGATTCCTAATCTCAGTCGTGAAGACTTCCGCGGTAGTTGCCTGCCACAACGCACGTTATCAACCATGAGTATCGGGATGACGGTGAACAATATCCCTCCATCTTATTGCATCTGTATCACACGTCTCTCCATTGCTCACAATAACTCAGGTCCTGCGCATTAGGCCGATGCGATTAGTAATATGTGGCAATATCATACCATCTTCCAAACTGCAGTTCATATTATAAACTTACCCTCTTTTGCACAATAAACACACGATGATAGTGATTCGTAAAATGGACCATTAGTGCCCCAACTGTTCCGGCTCTCCGGACATACAGTAAACACCCTATATGTGAAGACAGGGTCCCCTTGGGGCCCCTTGGGCAATTGATCACCCCCTCTCCGTATTTACCAAAAGTCCGGTCGTGAGTCTGGTTATTACCCAAGATGTGGGTGAGCAATCAGCAACATATTCTGGGGTCATCCTATATTCCGTCTTTTAGATCTGGGTTGGAAGCACTCTTAAATACGACAACTGTTGCGAATAGGTGGAAGAGCTGCTTAGATGTACCAAACATTTCTCGGAGTCAGACCATGCACAGGGAGGCCATGGATCAGGAGGTTTTACATGTATTTCAAAGTTCACGTTTACTAGAGTGACAGATATAATACATATCGCTACTACATCCAAGCCACGCTCAGTGGATCAGCCAGATCCTCGCCTTGTAGCGGTAGTGGTGCGAATAGGTAGTACACCTAGACCACATTGCTCCATAAGAGTTGCCGCAGCCGACGTCCCTTCCACCGGCTGCGGGCAGTAAACCATTGCATTCTCGGGCCCAAAGACATTTCTGTATTAGCGCGACAATGTGAGCAAACAGAGGCATGAAACTTAAAGATATGCTAGTGAGTGCTCACCGGTTCCACCACAAAAGAACCTCTTCGACTCTGGCTTTCGCATTTTCATCTCTCGGATGCTTGAACCAACTCACAATGTTGTCATAGAACTGTTGGTGATCAAAATTTACATCGTGTGTGCACCAGGTCCTACAGTTCGACAGGGCAAAACGAAGCTAGCAGTAAATTGTCACCGAGTCTGAGTTGTCATCTGTCAGTGGAATAAACTTTACCTGTACAGCAATATAGGCTATCGCTCGCGGTTGCACAGACCTCATACCCACTAGCGCCGCTACATGGGAACGGGTTCGTCCACCGTCTGCGGGCCTGAAGCGCTTGAAGGGAGGTTCCGAGCCATCATCGTCTGGTGGCAGTGCATCATTGCCTCCGTCATCTTCATTGTCCTCCAAGATCACTTCACGAAGAGAAGTGGAGCTTGGGGACGTGAATATATGTTTGAAGGCCTGTAGCAAGGTTAAAATACGTCAACCTTTTTGCAATCAGATAATCAAACCTGCACAAGTAGTTCGCCTTTGAAAAGGCCTTTCTGGCGGTCATTAGAGTCGCATGTTCCGTCCTTATATAGAAACCTTGGCCAGTTGTAGGCTGTGACGAGACAACTGGTGTGGAGGTTTCGAATCCTTCTCTTAGTTCTATGATACCATGGTGAGGCTCAATCGTAAGTTCACAACCAAAGCAAGCAACGTACACATTGTCATTCCAATTGTATTCCGTGGGACAAAGCAGGTTTCCAGTAACTTCGTGGTAGAACCCACGACCGGCCTTTGTCTTTGACTTGAATAGCGGTTTTGGAGGTGGCTGACGCTCATTTAACCAATGGGCTACGGCTATCTTCAAAGATGCTGTGTCGTCACCCCGAGCTCCATCGGCCCCTTCATTCAGCTTGTGGGATGAAATTGTTGACCGGCATTCCAGATATCAGTGGCTTGAAAGCGAAGGCTCACCTCCTTAAAAGCATCTCTCAGCTCAAACTCATCTGCCTGTGAATTCAAAAGCCTTTGAATTGACGGCACCCAGCGGACCAGTTCCTTGTAGGAACGATGCAGCTGGTTTTGCCTAAGAGAGAATGCTATAAATTGACGCTTGGGACATAGGTGCAAACTTACTGTGGGGTCGACTGGGCAGGATCGGCGCCATCAAGCGTACGCCGGTCATGTTCATCAACTATAGCTTCCACTTTCCCTGACAATGCAACTAGCCGACGGATGCCTCGTCCAGCAATGCGGTACGATTCGCGGTTTCGCCGCCTGTCAAGCAACGTTAGTTCAACAAGGGGAAAATTTTGAGTTATCCCTACACTTTATACACTCCTCGAAGCTCATGGTTTTGTTCCTCCAAGTGGGCAATTCGCCGCTTGAGGGAGGCCAATGTATTGGCAGCATCCTGGCCATCGGTATCAGACATTATGCAGAAGTTCAGGAAAGAGAATATAGCGAAACCTGGTGCCAGAACAACTCACCTCAAGGATTATATGGTCACGGTATCCTGACTTAGCCGAGGTTAAGGATCGGCTCCAGCCATAGAGGGGACCGATAGGTGGAGCGAAAGTCTTCTCACGATGCGCAGCTGCAGCTCCAAGAACGGGATCTTCACCGCATCGAGTATTTCGATAGAGCCCTGTATCCATCATGTTGTAAGTATTGGAGCATGCGCTTCGCAATAAATCGGGCAGATGACGAGAATCTGTCTAAGTGGCCCCTGATACCAATTCCCTGGTCATGTACGCATCAACCTGGAATCGCGCTATGTATGAGTGATATCGGTTCTCACCGTAGCAGTCAGGAATCCCCCCAAGATGCAGATGAACGACACTCTTCCTAACTTTGATATTGTGACCTACCCCTGCGTACCTTACCCGTGTTTGAGCAACTTTCTGGATGAGCTAGACCGTGCAGAGCCAGCTCGCAGCTGGTCCGAAACCTTCTATAAGCCACTGGCTTGCATGGGGGTCAGAACATTGGATGACGTAGACGTTCTGGTCTCACCAGAGTATCTACGACTACACGGGCTTTGTCCACTTGCTATCATGGATTTCTACGCACATGTGATTGACAGAATCGAGAAAATGCATTGTTGCATGCACTGTACAATTGCTGCCAATGGTTGCCAACACCCCGGGATTGCAGTACAGGATGGAGACAATAAACCTGGTATGTGCCGAACTAAAGCCTGTGGCGTCAGCTCACTGCGTCCCAGCCTAGAGTCGCCATGGACAGGAGTCTTGGAGCAAAGATCCGCGTCGAAAGCATTGTCTACTGGATGTGGTCACAGCGTTAGCAGTATCAGTGATGGGACGGAACTAGTAGTTGTGACGCACATGAGCGAGGGGCAGGGACTGTAGATACGCTGCCAGAGACTGTATTACTAGTCCAGGACACATCACAAGCAAACTCGGCACGAGTTTGGGCAGCTGCATTTCCAGCAGACTCAAGGTTGGTTCTAGAGTCCCAGAGGGCTGACTCGGACACACACTCTTGGCCTCATCACTGACAGGAAGGAAGTTCCTGACATCATCAAGTTTCAGAGTGATTTCCGAGTCAATTTGGATGCGCAGCCTGAGGGTTGAACTGGAGGGCATGTAAGGCATAAGGCAGTCCCAGAACAAGAACGCATCCTCACTCTTGGGAACTTTGTGGAAATAGCTGCCTACTAAAAGACTCCTAGTGGACAATTGGCTTCGAACTTGAAGTTGGCGGGTAAGCCATTTGTACAAGTGGGTGACCCGGCTATGTGGACAGCATAACCAGTGGATTCAGATTGGCAATCGTACAAACAGTGCCAGTCAGCATCATCTCAACTTCCAAAATGAGTCTCAGACTCGGAGACAGCGAACACGCACGCACGTTAATTGCCATCACCCCAACAAGCTTGCCAACTTGAAAGTCAGCCACCTGAAAGGCCGGGGATGAACGAGTCCATGCCACGGCAAGCGCTACAGGCTATTCTTGAAGGTGGTGAAATGTGTGCCTGTGAGGGAACGTGGTTGGTGGCGTGACCTTGAGAGGCACTACTTGGGAGATATCGTGATGCTCATGCGTGGAAGCTCACCTTGAACAGACACGACGCATCCATTTCCACCACCCTGATTGAGAGTACAAGTGGCCATTAATACTCGAAGAGGCACGGTAAGTGGAAAGAAACCGATACGTACTGCGTGACGGACAATAAGAACAAGATGACAAACATTGCGGACTCAGAGGCGGCCCACTTGTATTGAGGAATTTGTTTTTGAAAGGGGTACAGGGCCTCAACGTGGGCAATAGTACACTGAGAGGCTGGAATTTCAGCTGCGGATGATGAGTAACAGGGAACCCACCGGAACACAGGAACCAGAATCAATCATCGAGATCACATGAGAAGGGGATTTGAAATGTGAGGATACATCGGTTTGGGCCCAGGCACTGGAGAGGCAACCTTAAAGGCCCAGTAATCTGGCTTCTTCGTTATCACCGTGACATCGCCCTCTTCGCAATGACGCAATCCTATGTCCCCGCGTGCACAGAGACCTCGTTGTGTGATGTGAGCATGCCATCCAAACAATCTAAAGTGATGTTAGTAGTGCTCAATGACCGTGACATGAATAACGATATGCACTGTGTATATCAGGCTGGTACACCTGGCCTTCAAACCTATCTGATCCGCCATGGCACTGGCAGTGGCCGGACACGACACCACTAACACTGGCAGCGGCCAAGTCAGATAGAAAAACAAAGAGGCCCGGAAACAGAGACAGGGCAAGCGAAGACTCGGAGGTGACAACGGACCGGCGTACAAATAGTCTGGGGGCTCCGCGTGATGGTATTCCTAAAGAGTAGCTTGAACTGAGCTGACATTGACATTGAGCCTGAGAGTAGAGGTGCTACTAATAGTAGGAAGGATTCATTGATGATGACTGAATGCGCAGGTACTGGGCCAGAGACTGGGGATTCTCTGAGGACGTGGTAAAAAATTTCTTTACATGGCTTATCTAAGTGACTGCGACTCCCGGGCCGAGTCACGGAGCTGACTCGGACTCGGAGTCATCATAGTAGTAATGTTGATACAGAAGTCCTTCCTTCCACCGACTTACTAGTAGGCTAATACATTCAAGTTCAATCAAAGTAAGAGGCCGGCTTTGTCAAAGAGTTACATAGTGATGCCACTGGGAGGTCAAGTGGGTGCGCTGGATAGAACTTTAGAGAAGACCGATCTGAAAGCAAGGCCCATACCACAAGTACGCTTCCTCCACTTCACGATGCTGTCAGCATACTTCCAGACCCTTTCGTCTCCAACGAGCTCCCCATATTGTGCTCGGTTGAGCACCACCACCCGAAAGTCATTACTTTGGAAGCCTGCAGAGTGTAGCAAGCCCGCAACCTGACAATATACCTCCCTCCCCGTTCTCCAAAGAACCAGTGCGCGCAGATTGATATTTCCATAGAGCAACTGGTATATGAACGATGGGCATGACCTTGAGGTATCAATGTACAATGATAAATGCGTGAGCTGGGACAGTTGGTCCAAACCGATCGAAGGTCCCCATGAAACCCAAGAGTTGGCAAGGTGGAGGTGAGTGATCTTGGTGAAAACCACCAACTTGGGGAGGAATGGAAGAACGTCCCCCTGCCTGACAACTGTAGACAAGTTCAATGCTAGAGATACCAGCGGAAGTGCATTCAGGGGGGCGATTATCGGGTTGACTCCATTATTCGTCAGACAAACGTTGCTTGGGAGGTCTTGTATGGTGAGGTCGGTCAGTCCAGAGCAGCATTTCAGGATTTCTGCTGCCTCCCCCGGGAGTACCAACGATCCGAGACGAAGGGATCTAACGGAGGAGTGTGCAAAAGCTTCCTGGCATGCCGGTCGGGATGCCAGGGAACACATGAAGCAACGAGCAACTGCATTGTTGGGAATTTCAACCACACGATACAGCTCCGTTTGCACCCTTTCAAACACATTTAGAAAGAGAACAATAGGTCAGTGCCAGTGTGTCAAACGCACCAAGAATGCACTCGTCTGCAAACACATAGATAGTTAGAGATGCCAGAGACCCTCACACTGGCAGCGAGGAGAAAGATTTTCCTCTCCAATTCATCGGGGAGGCCCGGGCTAATCTGACTCGGAGTTGCCACTTGCAGTGGTGGCAGCAACAGCAGACTCGGAGAGGACACTGTGACATCGCGTCGGCATGCATCAGATTTCATACTAGTAGTAGCCTGACTCGGAGTTGGTGAACGCCGGACAAGCCTCGGTGGACTTACTAGTAGTATAACTTGAATATTGCAAGCGACGGTTTCGAGTTTCAATTTGACGTATCCGAGTCTGAGTGCAAGTCCAACAGCCACCAGGTGTAATTCAAGTTGGTGATCCAAGTTCAAACGACTCGGAATACACCACCCACCCGCTGGCAGGTTGGTACCAGTGAGATCTGACTCAAAGATCCAATGGATCTCGTCGGATATTGGAGTCAGACCTGATTCGAGTCACCGTGTCCCAACCTGAATCGGTGCAGTGGAGCAGCCTGAACTTTCCGAGTCCAAGGGTGAGGGAGCGAAATCACTCCGCCAGGGACCTGTGGACTTGGAGTATCAAGGAACACATTTTGGGGCACTTTGTTCTGACGTCCGAGTCAACCCCACTGGCACCTCAACTGCCGTACGGTGACCTCAGGCTGCTCGATTGTATTGCACTTGCTCCACATATGGTGACGTACCCTTGGATGTTCACCGATTGCACCGGCGAAGGACTCGGATACTAGTATACACTGCCAGTTTTGTGCCAATCACTGGACAGTGACTGGACCTTTCAGTGCGACTAAGTCATACATATATAGCCCCCAGACTCTCTGTTACCTTTGTCCAGTAAAATGGATGACGACCACCTACCCATTCTTATTCCTCATGAGCTCTATGTGACACTCTTGGAGATGGATCCAGGGGGTGCATATGGAATTTCCTATGATGTTTACACAAGAAAGACGGTGGATGATCTGCCTGCGGGGTGGAATTTGAACAGTGGTGAGTTCGACAACACGAGTCACTCGGAGCTTAGTATACTCAGTTTATTGTAGGACCCACCTATCTGGAGCTTGCCAGAATCTTAGGGGAGGCTAACTTTCGTCGCAAACAATATTCCGACTGGGCTTCGGACGCCAGTGACGCAGCGGATACCTATTGGACGATGCTTAATTTGTTAAGGATCCGGCCGCCTGGCAAGCTCGAGTCAACCATCAAGGGATTAAAAGCACACCATATCCCTTCTTGGGAGCTCGATGTGACGGAGAAGATCCGGCTTGGTGGCGCGTATTCTCCACATCTTCGAGGTCCCACACCTGCGAATCTTGTTCCTGACAATGTACCTTCTGCTATACCAGATGATATTATTCCCCTTCCAGACTTCACAAAACCATCAGCTAATGCTTTCAACCCCGCATGTTGGCGGGTACCATTGTAATCTACTAGTACACACTCAGAAAGGCTCGCTTGTCATGCAGTCATGTATTAGTACTTGCATTTTTGTTTTCTATGTACTGTAACTGTCCAGAACCATGTGGGCCTGAGCATCGCTGCGGCATTGACAACCCTCTCCACACCAAATTTGTCAGACATGTGTGCTTGATGTCAATAGTACTAGCCCCATCTGTGACAAAACCGAATATGTACTAGTAATAAATTGCACAGACAGCGAGCTTGAAAGGCTTGAAGACCAGAGGGTGCCAACAATGTGAGCGACGACTGAGCATGGTATTACAAATGATTGCGCTGTGAGGGCGGGCTGGACGCCCAAACGGCAGAGCTCGGAGCAGACAGGAGAGGAGTGACGCCACGGCAGCGTCGGACAAATATGAGCACGGTATGAGTATCCTGATGCGGCCACTAAAGATCTGGGTGTGATCATTTGTTTATGTAAGCCTCTACCTAATTATAATAGTCACCTGATTTTGTTTATGTTCGGCCCACTACCCACAGAACTTCTCGTTGCCAGCGACCAATCATGACTAGACACCGCAACCCGAAGACATACACCATCTCCCGCGCGGCTGCGTCATCTGGATCGGTCCCACCACCTCCACGCCGACAACGGAGTTCACGGTTTCGGCCCCATACTCGTCTTCTATCCACTGCTGAAGTCGACACACTGGCGCAACAAACGATAACCTACATGAACGCACTTGCAGAACATGCTGCAGCCATGAGAACGCATCCACGGGCCCAGGACACCTACCAGAATATCGTGGAACAAGGCCGCGTTCTCCCTCCCGAGACTAAATGGCCATCACTGGATCGCAAGGGTCAAGACGACCTGCGTTGCCAGATGGAAGCCATCATGCGTCGTTCAGCTACCACTCCGGAAGAGTAAGTGATTAACGCTTGCTAAGTTTTATTTCAATCCTGACCGCGACAATGATGCCGCAGCCACCTCGAGATTTTGTCGGCTACTCACACATTAATTTTACTGCAGCAAAATATCCTTAACGGCTTGCCGTATCCTGAATCACGCAGAGTTGATGCAAAAATCAATGAACTCAGGTAATTCTTGTTTTGAAGTTCACTATACAGTCACAGTGGTAATGATCCAATGGATAGAGCTGCGCGACGACAGCAATTCTCCCAGCAGGGAGAGCACCGATTCCCCAGCCTCATCCCACCTTTACCACCGATCCAGAGACCAGATTTAGACCTCTCAACCGACTCTTGCAACATTGCGCCAGGCTTACTGGATAGCCTACTCAATCTCCCCTCTGTGCCTGCAATTATCGGCCGAAGATTCCTGTTCTTTGACCCTAGTTCAGACACAGATATACTCTATCAGATACACAGTGTCGAGATGTCCTCAAGCGGACATCGTTTTGCTGTGCAATCTGATGGGGCAAGGTAGGCCACTTGCTGGTGAATCGTCGCAGTAAATTTCTCACTTGTATACTACCAGAGACACGACTATGCTGGACCGCAATGAGCTGAAGGAAATGCTTCAGTGTAGTGTCGTCGTATGAACTCAATGTGCTTGTAGCCTCGGCGTGTTTCTCATAACGTCTCTACTGTGTCATTACCCCCTACCCATGAATCATATATCCTGCGATGCTGTCTGCATAGTACTTCTTGAAATGGTCTGCAATGTACTACTACTTCTGTTCTTCTCCGAGTGGAAATTACACATGTCTTATCATTCACCGATCATCCTCCAGTTGACTTGAAGGTACCGCATAATAAAGCTGCTCCGTCGCGGAGCCTATTTCCTCATTCATGTTGTACTATGTGCCTTGTCATCCCAGACCTCCGAGTCAAGGTTCTCAACTACGTCGAAGCTTGATATACAAAGAAATAACAGCAAGCATCACAAACCGTTTTGTACATTCATGGACATACATAATTCTCTGTCTCGTGCTAATGGCCACACTTTTGGTCACAACTGTCGCAATTATCATCAACACTTCAATGATTCTTGAAGTCGACGTGCGTTTCGTCGCCTTTGGAAGAGAGAGTTTTTCCAATGTGACCTTCAATGGTCGACATCGGGCAACTTACACAGCAATTCTGGAGATCACCGTAAGATTTGCAGCATATTCGATCTCATCCTCGCAATGTTTTGTGCAATCACACACTCCTAGTCATTGTATTTGTCAGGGTAACAAGACAGTAGTAACCACTGGCATGTCTTGTTCCCGATGGTGTCCAAGTCACCCTGGATTCGGACTCGGACAATCTAGAGTCAGGTCTGATGCTCACTCTAGATCTGCTCCCCTAGGAGCTCCACTCAGATCTGGAAACGGCGATCTCAGAAATGAGCTGTCTAGTTCCGAGTCAGCCAGAAAGTTACTCAAAGGAGAGTAAGGCACGCAGGGGTAGGCCACGATGTCAATGTTAGGAAATGTGAAGTTCGTCTGCATCTCGATTCTCAGGCATGGGGGATTGCTGACTGATTCGGTGAGTAACAATGTCACTCATACATAGCATGATTCCAGTTGACGGTGCCACTTAGTAGTCACACCTGCCCGATTTACTAGTAATGCGATGATGCAAAGCATATCATGATGTCATTCCACTCCAATACTTATGTACGGCGGCGAGGTGCTGATCGAAACTCAAAACCAGGGCCGACATCATCGCCAGTATTTTTGGGGCGCATTCCGTGCCCCGTTTGGTTCTTAATGTAAGCCGTTTTGGATCTGTTCGGATCAACGTTCAACACTTATGTAGATCTCGACCCAGATCAAAGTTCTGGCTTTCACTTAACATCTCTCTCGTCTCAGATTCGGATACTGACATTAACCAGAACTGCACCTTGACTGATGCACAGTGTTGATATGGTATGTTCCCACTTAGCATCAAGGACCAAACCCACAAAACATGCATTTTAGGCTGAGAAAGCCGAAGAGACTAAATCCCAACCTGCTTCAGGTTGGACAGCCTCATCCTGGACTCACGCCACCATGCGTGCCAAAACAGAGCCTCCTTCCTTGGGGAATGTGCAAGCCATTGGCAATGATGCCTCCAAGTTGCTACCATCCTATTCTAGATCTGACATTCCGACTGCACGACGGCTCAAGCGTACTTATGCCATGTACCTGGAATCCGAGGAAGATGGCAAGTTACCGCCTGCCGTTGCTCCCGAGCGGGAAGTATCTCGCGTACGCGCAAACGGCACATCAAACTTGAAGTAAGTTGCTGTATGATGCGGAGCACAGGCCTGAGCCGCTGACGTTAACTTTACAGGCACTGGCACGCCAAGACACAGAAGTCGGCGCGGTGGAACAGTGATCAGTCCAAATCAGAAGAGGAACTGTCAGCAGATGAGGACTCGGTTCCTGATGCATCAGAAAAGGTGATGTCTCCGAGACACTCTAGTCCCATGCCTAGGGAAACTGGTCGGGAGAGTAACCGATCTGAGTCACCATAACGGGTTTACTTAATGTGTCGAGAAGGCAAGGATAAGCAAGCAAGCCAAGAGGAGTATGACACGCCCGAGAAAATCTTGGATGTTGCGAAGCAGTAGTATGGATTGTACACGAACTCTATTGTGACCTTGTATTAATTGTTATGGGGATGTCTCGTTGCTGTCGTGATTCCTATACTTGTTGTCTGACACTAGACTTGTTGTCTCGTGGACGACAACGAGCTGTGAGTCGCGGACAAGGTCATTCGGATGTGTTTCTATCGATACCCCCTACGGCGTCCACGTGGCAATTTTTTCTAATGACATCATCATCCTAGAAAATTTTGTCACGTGGCCAGATCACTGATGAAAACGATAGTTTCCGAAGAATCCGAACATCCGAACACGTGACGGCGTGGCAGAGCCCACTACATGCAAATGGTCCAATGCATGCTATTCTAACTACGTCTTCATTGGGACAGATGAGCCAATGAAAACAACACAAACCATGTCTGCGATTTGACTCAGTGGGACCGGGCAGTAAAACTGTGAACAATTGTTCTGACTATTGTAGATAGATGATGACATGGCCTGAAATTCTCAAATTTCATTCCCCGTACTGCCACTTTGCTTTAGATAGACGATAGCTACTAATTTCGCTCAACACTTAGCAATTAGTATCTCCTAAGATCCTTCAACTCGTCTGGAATCGGACCAACATAACTGTTATTTGCAAAAGCAAGCGCAGGAGTCCGCCCTCGAGAGACGTCACGGTCAGAAACTTGAAGACATTCATGACATAGTAGAGCCATCCAATTACGTGAGTCCCGTGTCCAGACTCTCAAGTTGTAGCAAATATGGACTCCGCTCATGTTTGTCACTGGCAGGGCATCGATATCCATGTCCATTCAACCACTGGCAATTGATGTCCACTGGCTGTCGGCTTATTCAGAGAAATGCGACCCCGCCTCAATCAAACGATACTTACAAAAGTCGCTCGGCGAGCACTCAGGCTGCGACACTGCGATCTTCGCCGAGATCCAAGCCACCGAGATGGCACTCGCAGAGGCAGAACGTCAGGTATACATTGTTCCGGTCGAGTTAGCCATCGCTTGTGAGGAAGGCAATCATGACAAGGCGTTCGAGGCAGGTGACTTTGCAGGTGTCGTTAAGCTGTACATGGAGAGTATCAAGCCCAACGCATCAGATGCGTGAGGATACAACAACCGCGCTACCGTGTACATGAAGGTCATGGCGCATGCAGAAGCACTCTCAAGGACGCCAATGAGGCCCAGGTCATCAAGGTCGGTTCTTCCTTTGGTATGTGAACAGGTCGTTATTAAACAAAACATTGACTGAGACCCTGCATCCAGTCAACTCGGATTCTGCATGCAATACGTGCGTACAGCAAGGCACTGGAGGCCCTCCAGCCTGAGATCGCATCATCTGCCGATACCGGGAATCTGGTGATTATCTCACTGCCTATCCCAGGTGTCGTACAGAAAGAACGGCTGAGGGTACCCTGGAGGACTCTACCTCGGGCTGTAGTGGTTTGTGCTCCTGGGCCGACTCAGATGCTGGTGACTTTTCAGTTGAATGTCACTGGGTTCAACTTGTTGAGGTCACGGTATTTGCCAGCCTGCCAGTGAGTACGATACATGACTTGGACCGAAACTCAGAGTCACACTGATTTCTTGTTCTTATTTGAGCCCTTCGCGTTTATTGGGTCACCCCATTCCAGAAATCGTGTTTGCATAGTAGACCCTAGTATAAGTAGAACTGTGTGGCCCAGTCCGAGCGGCTCAACGATCTGGTTTAACTCGTGGAGTATTAACGTCATGCTGTCTACCGTAGTCGGCGTAAGGTTGCCTCAGTCACGGTCTGAGATTCAACTTGCCATTGGCAGAAGTTCAAGTTCAATATTAGTACAACAGCAGTGCCGAGTCCCTTCTCTTGTCCTCACTGGAAGGCACACAACGTTTGGCATGAGATTCAGACCCATTATTTTCATTCTCATTCAAGTTCTTTGTTACCAGTGCTTACTCTTGAGCATGAGCTCTCGATTCCGTTGTGTCGACACCTGTGGCCGAACTTTTACAGAACCTCGAAGTCTCTCCCGTCATCAGGATGTCTGTGTGACCTGGCGGCAGCACCTTAGTTCAAGACTAGAGCAGCGGCGACGACTCGGAACTGCAGCACTCATGAGGGAAAAAAGCCGTGACGAAGAGAGGGGCACTAATAAACGGCAAAAGGTTGACTCGGACCAACCTACCAGTACCGGGGTGAGTAGCTTGCTTTCCAAGTGAGTCGTTGCTTTCATTAGATGTTCACTGGCATGATTCCCTTAGGTTGTTGCTGTGGCCGTCCAAGAATGCTCTACCGAGATTGGTGACTCGGATTCTAGTAGTGCCTGGGTCAGCAACCAGACTTATCGTGACATTACAAGCAGCGGCCAAGCACCAAATCCCGGGGCAGAACTTCTACCTCCTCAGGCCTCCGAGTCCATTGGCGCAATTCCGGCTCAAGATAACCATGCTAGCACCTCAGATACTAGTACAGCCCTCCCCCCTCGGACACGCCGTCTACCTGCACGCTTCAGGGAACAACTTCCAGAACCCCCACATCCTATCCCTCCACCAGAGCCTGACTCCGAATCTCATATTCGCCGTGTGCTTCTCTTTGTCTTTGACTCGTTCAAAACAACGTTCAATCAATTCGGCATTGCTCGCTACTACCGCCATCGCCCATCCTATGACCCTGACACCTTCTTAACTACCGACCAACTCTCCAACTTCGTAAATCACCGATCTCCAGGCAGCAGCGAGAGCGGAATACACGATGATGACCAGCTCTCTGAACCCGAAGGTTACCCGAGCATCATGGAACCTCCACCATGGCCTTGGCCGAACATGTCCACCTGGCGCATGATGACGTGGAAACTGTCCGGAAGTAGCCAAAAATCGAATGCGGAGGTAACTCGCCTTGTGAACGAGGTCTTTATGGCAGACGACTTCAACATTCAGGATCTTGCAGGTTTCAATGCCTCAAAGGAAGCCAAGGTTCTCGATGACGCATTGCTGGAGCGATTGCGCAGTATCTTCCAGAAGGATGGATGGAAAGAGAGTTCTCTTCGAATTCTTGTGCCAACCAGGGAGAAAAATCAAGGGAACGGCCCGGGAAAGCCCTTCGACATTCCAAATCTTATGCACCGCTCCATCACCTCCGTCATCCAGGCAGCATTCTCTGAGCCAACTTCGAAACTATTTCATCTTACTCCATTCAGGCGTATTTGGAAGTCCACGGTGACTGGTCGAGAGCAGCGATTGTATGATGAACTCTATTGTTCTGATGCTTGGAACAATGCCCACGACGAATTGCAGAAACAGAAGCGAGAAGACAATTGCCAGCTAGAGAGAGTCATTGCCGGACTGATGTTCTGGTCCGACGCAACCCACCTGGCGCAATTCGGCCAGGCAAAAGCCTGGCCTATATACATGTTTTTCGGTAATCTATCCAAGTATGTGCGAGGGAGTCCAAGTTCGGGTGCATGCCACCCTATTGCATTCATACCCAGTGTAAGTGTTACATTTGTCCTTTCAATTCATGCTCATGTTGTTGTCGTCAGCTGCCGGATGCGATCAAGCAGTTTGTCTCTAAGCTTCACCCAAAGAGAAAGAATCATCAAGACATCCTAGCACATTGTAAACGAGAGCTCGTCCATGCAGTCTGGACGGTCCTACTTGATGACGATTTTATAGAGGCATATAAGAATGGCATCGTCATCAAGTGCTATGATGGGGTAAAGCGACGGGTTTTCCCTAGGGTGTTCACCTATTCGGCTGATTACCCAGAAAAGTGAGTTCTCGGGCTTGTTAAATGAAAGATGATTTTTTCTGACTTTTGTCTGTATCAGAGTTATCCTTGCCACAATACGAGACAAAGGCCAATGTCCATGCCCAAGATGTTTAATTCCGACTTCTCGTTTTGGGTACCTAGGGTTTCAGAAAGATATATCTGCCCGGTTGAAACACGCCCGGACGTACTTTCAAAACAAGGTAATAGCAGCAAGAAATGCCATCTATCAGTATGGCCACCCACTCAAGGGCACTGTTGTCGAGCGTTTGCTGAAGGAATTTTCGCTTGTCCCGACTTTGGTATGTTCACTCGATGTGGGCCTCTCAATGATGCTCAGGCTAATGCCGCTCATTGAACCAACAGAATGCGTTCGTTGACCGACTGTCACCCGTCGGATTTGATTTGTTTCCAGCGCTGGTTGTGGACCTATTGCATGAATTTGAGCTTGGTATCCTGAAGTCTATTCTCAAACACCTCGTTCGCATATTGTTCTCTCTAGATGCCAGTCTGGTGTGGACTCTGAATGACCGGTACATCTTCTCTTTCCTCTCTTCCTTCCTTTTTTGAATCTAAACACCCTCGTTCCCTCGCATCAGATTCTACAACACTCCGCCGTTTGGTACCAATGGGATTCGACGTTTTCCTGAAAACGCGGCAGATGTGACGTATCGTGTTGCACGTCACTTTGAGGACATGCTTCAAGTAATTATGTGGTACCATACATTCTTTGGAGGTTATTCACCTTTCATCTAGTGCTCTATTCCCGCATTTGAAGGCCTCTTCCCGGCTGAACATGACGATATCATAAGAATTCTCCTCTTCCGACTGGCTGAGTGGCATGCGCTCGCCAAGCTTCGACTCCACACCGACAATTCCCTACAATTGCTTGATCGAGCCCTGAAGGCTCTCGTGGCCCAGTTACGCAAGTTTGAACAGCTTACCTGCACTGCCTTTCAGACAAAGGAGCTGCCAAGCGAGGCCGCAGCAAGACAAAGACGACAACGAGCGAGTGCTGTATCAAACAGGACCCAAGATTCTGGTCCTCGCCCGAAGACCCTCAACCTGCTTACTTACAAGTTCCACGCCCTCGGGGACTACGTAAATACTATCAAGATGTTTGGGACTACAGACTCCTACAGTACACAGGTCGTAAGTCTTTTTTTGCAACATAGGCTTTGAATCGCTAATGAGAAAATCAAAACAGGGAGAATTGGCCCATCGTCTTGTTAAGAGATTCTATGGTAGTACGAACAAGAAGGACGTTGCCAAGCAGCTAGCAAAGCAGGAGAGGCGATACACCCACACTAGGCGGCAGCACCAGGCACGGAATCCGCTAGAAATTGGGCTGGAAAAGAATGGTCTCGACGGATCGCTTCGGCCCAGGGAGTCCTCATGCCACACCATGGCGCAGTCAACAGTCAACACCACCAATCTTGCAGAGCTCATTAGTGACCATCGAGATGACCCAGCTGTTAGTGTAAGCCAGCTCTCTGTTCGTCAATGTTCCCCTAACCAGATATACTGACATTTATCGCCCAGGATTTTGTCTCCAAGCTTAGGGATCATCTACTCGCTCGTCTCCATGGTTACGAATATGACGGCGACGAACAGTGTTTTTCCGATGCAGAGCACAACCATCTGGAGCTAGACAATCTCAATCGAGTCCCAGAGCTTAAACGTCTGCGTGTGGCGTATACGACGTATGATATACGACGTGATCAAGACTCCATGTCGCCTGGAAACGGTTGTGGTGTCATGACGCTGTCAAGAGAAGACACTGCTGGGGCCGCGGCACACCCCTTTTGGTATGCCCGGGTGCTACGTGCTTTTCGGATCTCCGTCCGCCACATTGGCCCCAACTCTAAGGACCCGTCACCACGCACAATGGATGTCCTGTGGGTGCGCTGGCTTGGCATAGAACCCGACTACAAATGGGGTTTCAAGGAAGCACGCCTTCCAAAGGTCGGCTTTGTTCCAGACAGTGATGAAAATGCATTTGGGTTTCTCGACCCCTCGCTGGTGATCCGAGGATGTCATCTCATTCCCGCATTTGCAGAAGGACGTACTACCACGCTTATGAAACCTGGGCCTTCTCTTGGGCGATTGGCCGGAGAAACAGACGACTGGTCTTCCTTTTATGTGAACATGTACGTGGTGTCGCTTTCCGCACGAACTCTTTGTCTCAAAAGTCACTACTGTAGATTTGCTGACCGGGATATGTTCACTCGTTTTGCTGGCGTTGGCGTCGGCCACGAAACCCAGTTTAGCGACATCACGGTGAAACCAGCGGATGGAGCAGACGACGGGGTGGGTGGGGAAGAAGACACAATGGATTACGATAGCAGCGACTTTGAAGCAGATGGCTTGGACGCAGCCAAGAGTGAATATGTCAGTGGGGCCGCCAACGTTGAGGATCCGAGTCTGAGTCAGTCGGACCGGGACACAGATACAGACGATGATGAGATCAATTCCCAGTCTGACAACGAAGATTGTGCCAGTGACGAGCTTGAGGATGACGAGGAGGAATCGGATAGTGAAGGGGGATTAGGTTTTTCATTCTGATTGTAAACAGAAGTCTCGTTAACACGCTACTAGCAGCCTTCCATAGCAGTAGTAGTATACTAAGTAGCACCAAGATGCACTCGAAATGGTCACGGTACCCCACGGCCATTATAATAACAACGTACAGTACCAGTAGTGCGGGGATACATATTTTGAGCAGCAAACGTTCTTACTACGCCCTATACCAGGCCTATCCTTCATTATAAGGGGTGAGCACGCTACGGTGTATCAACGTCGGAGAGTTGATACTGGGACTGTGCTCACAATCGGGCGACCATATTGCCTGGCTTTATGAACTACGTATGTTTGTCATCTATCCCGCTGGAATGTATATGGCCATTACAAGTGTTTGTTGTACAGCACATGGATGATAATGATTTATAATCTCGCTCCCACTTGATCACGCTTCAATGGAGTTTTATGATGGCGGTATATAATTAGTCTTTCGGGTTAGTCTTAGCTAAATACAAAAAAACTGAGGTCAGCTGGTCTGCTACTATGATGCTATCTATGGGCATCTCATCTCATCTCATGTCGTCACTCTAGGACCGGGAACATCCGAACATAGCGCGTTACTGATTTTCTCGTGATGTAATTCCGACTCAGTCATCGATGAGGCCGATTCTCGATAGTTCTTGTTACGATGACATTAATTCGTTGAGAAACTGCCGAGTTGACTCCCCCATCGTAACCACCTAAACCACCACCTTCCACCAGATTCTCGCCATTTTCCGATCAAAACCGAGAGCTAAAAATCAGATTAGCTGCCAGCTGTGACTGGTTTAACATTACAACATCAAGCAAAGTGGAGCAACCGAACCACCAGAAAGCACAGTCTAAGCCAGTCAGTTAAGCACCTAACAGGGCACTTCATCGTGCCGCCCACGAGATCAATGAGGTGCCTTGGAAGAACCAACTTGGGGTGTGGTTAATGTGACGGTTTTGTGACCGGGTATCTTCAATTCATCCGACGGCCGCTGCCGTGCAGCATGATATTATTCTGAAAGCCGCGATTCTCTTCGGCGGTGTCACTGCCCGTCTCAAGTCTATAAACACAGCGTTTGCTATAGGAACAATCCGAATGATAATATACTATCATTGTACCGGTTATGCAAAATTGGACCAGAAGTGCAAAAATTAGAGCTCCGACGGTAGTGGGAAGATGCGTCTGGTGGTAGGGCTTCGGACTTGGCCGGATAGTGCCATCGTTTCCCATCACTTTGGTTTCCTATTCAACTCCGCTTGAAATTGTCACACTTTGGACGGCGGGAAAGGATTCGTAGGATGCCTATAGATTCACATCCATCGACCCAACGTGCTCGGAAAATTGTATTCACAACGACGATATTATAAAGTATCTGTGAGGAATTTTTCTTATTTTTTGGAGCTGAATACAGTGATGCCCTGGCCATTCTTTGCTACAATAGGTGGTATGGAGGGATAGATATAAAGTCGAGCATCGATACCGCAACTTTCATTACCCCCAAAAAATACAGGATCCATGGGACATGCTAGGGCTATCTACTTGTACTACTCCGAGTCTCTTCTCTTTGTTGTGTTGTGGACAGGAATTGATTTTGCACTTCTACTCCATTTTGCATAACCGGTACAATGATAGTATATTTGGTAAAATCTTGATAGTTGAAACGTTGATAGTTGCTGTACATTGTGGCGAAGCTTTGGCCGTGGCAAAGCGCAGCTCCTTTTCATCACCCTTACACCGCTTACTAGCGCTTACCGATACATACCCTTACTGCGGAAACGTAGTCGTCACACTACTCGTCCATCATGGCATTCTGCCGTAGGACCGCTGCATTACTGTTAGCAGGGCTTGCGTTTCTTGTGTACATTGGCTTTGCCACGGCGCAGGAACCACAGGTCAGCATAACCCACTTCGACAATTTACCAGGGAGATTGTTTTTCTTCGACGGGTCCTCGGTACGTTAGCGTTGCACGTTCAAGTTCTAATGGTGTTCAATGTCACTTCAGATCGTTGTCTACCACGACACAATTGCCGGAGATCTCTATGTATCACAGGACGAGGGCAGGACTTGGAATAGGGCTGAAGAAATGCTCAGCGGTTCAGTGACTATGGTCATACCACACCCTTTCGATAATCGTTTTGTAAGTAATGCCCTCTTCGTGCTTCTTTCTGGATTCCGACGTCGCACTACTTCACGCAGGCGTTCGTATTGACGGATGGAACAACTCATTACCGCACCGAGGACCGTGGCAAGACCTGGCGCTCATTCGAAGTACCTGCTCCTCTCAGCTATACAGCAAAACCACTCTCCTTCCACGTCGACAAATGGGATCACATATTGTACCAGGGAACTGTTTGCGAGCGAACGGGATGGAGTAGTGTCTGCACTGACGTGGTGAGTATCCATAGATATCTAATTCCTTTGCGCCTCTTTAACATCCCTCAAGACGTACTACACTACGGACGGATTCTCTTCGTCACCAAAGGAACTCCTCAAAGACACATCTAGTTGTCAGTTTGCGCACAGTTCCGAGGACTTCAAGCACAGTGCTCATACCAACCTAATATACTGTGTCGCATACGATTCATCGAGTAGTGGAACCTTCCACACACTTTCATCCTCCCGACTCTATTCCTCTTCTGACTTCTTCCTCAATCGCAACGTCGAAGACCTCGGGATCGGGAAGAATGCCAAAGGCGTGGTAGCATTTGCTATCGTGTCCAAGTTCGCGGTTGTTGCGTTAAAGGACCTATCTAGGAGCGACGGTGACATGCAGTTGTATGTCACGGTGGATACATTAGAGTGGGCCCAGGCACAATTTCCCCATGCATCACAAGCTCGGCTACGACAAAATGCATACACCATCGTCGAGTCAACCATCCACTCCCTGGCCGTGGACGTGATGCTCCAAGACCAAAGCACGATTGGGACCTTGTTCATTAGCAACTCAAACGGGACCTACTTTGTGGAGAGTCTCAAAGATACGAATCGTAACATAGGTGGATACGTGGACTACGAGAACGTGCATGGGGTCGAGGGTGTTGGCGTTGCGAACATAGTTTTGAATTCCCAGGACGTGGAGAGGAAGAATTCTCCAAAGAGGCTGAGATCCATGATCACTTACGATGACGGTAAGTTGCAAGTGACCGTCGTGATGTTGTGCTTGACACTTTGCAGGTAGCAATTGGTCCCCCATTCCAGCGTCGTCAGACAGTGATAGCAAGCTGATCCCATGCGACACTTCTGACCTCCAAGAGTGTTCATTGCATTTACATTCTGTCACTGACCCCCACAATTTTGGACCTATCTTTTCTTCCAGTGCTCCAGGCTTTATGATGGGTGTTGGTTCCATTGGGAAGCAGCTTGCCCCTTACGAGCAATGCGATACTTTCTTGAGTACGGACGCTGGGCTGACGTGGCGCATGGTCCGGAAGGAGGCCCACATGTACGAGTTTGGAGACGCTGGTGGCATCATCCTGGCCGTGAACGACGAGGAGATGACCGACACTGTGAGCTACTCAACTGATTTTGGAAGGACCTGGTGCGTTGAATTTGCTGCCCTGTATATCCAGCTGAATGGGGTCCAGGAAATCGTTCGAGCTTGGTATCAGCATACGCGCCAAAGCGCTCACCACCGTTAGCGACGTATCATCCCAGAAGTTCATCCTGCTTGCCCAACTCTCACGCAAGGATCAACGGGAAGGCGACGGTCGCTATGCTGTGATATATCTCGATCTCGCTGGCACACGACCTCGCAAGTGTGAGTCAAAAGACTTTGAGAAATGGTATGCGCGTTCGAAGCCCAACACGGAGTGTTTGATGGGTGTCAAAGTGCGTCCTGCAAGCATGTGCAATGAGTTATAATAACAGGCCCTAGCAATGGTACTACCGCCGCAAACCCGATGCAGATTGCTACGTAGGTGACAAGTTCCATGAACCCATTGAAGAGTATGAACGATGCCCTTGTCAAGACCATGATTATGAGTGGTAGGCGATATTCACTCGTACCATTTGTTATAGTTCACAGACGGTTGCATTAGTGACTACAATTTCGTTCGCAACAATGACCAATGTGTTCCGGCGGGACTCGAGCGCATCCCAAGTACGGTTTGCACCTCAGGCAGACCGGAAGAGACATACTTTGGTTCCTCTGGCTATAGGTTGATTGCAGGTAATAAGTGTGATCCTGGTGAGGGTCCGAAGAAAGATGACCCTATAGAGAAATCGTGCTCGCAAGGTACTTACTTCTATTCAATACTATTGAGCGGAGACACTTACATGCCTTGTGTGCAAATGTAGCTGAACCTCCAGAGGGTGAAATTACCGGCAGATTGTGGGTCGTTATGTTCCTTCAGTTGATTCCTTACTGACTCTAGATTTAGCATCAATTCAGCGCGAAAGTAATTCACTACGAGTTCTTCAAGGACTCAAGTGTGAGTAAATGTCTTTCCCCCTTCCCGGTTAAACACTGAAGTCGTTTATAAAAGACTATTCTCGTCTTCTTGGATGACTATACAATCTGGCAATCGAGTAACGAAGGATTCACTTGGGAACAGAAATACCCTGGGGATCGGTTCCTGGGATTCTACATGCACAGTCATTCAAACGAACGAGCTTATCTTATCACCGACTCTCCCAAGTTCATCTACACAACGGACGGTGGACGGTTTTGGCATGAGCAAGAAGCACCCTCCCGTCCCAATACGTTCAACGTGCCGGTTCTTCGGTTCCAAACCAATTCTGACTACATTATTTGGATCGGCGAAGTTGGGTGCGATGCTGCTGGTTCAGAAAATTGCCGTGTACAAGCACAATATTCACGCAACAACGGACGAGACTGGCAATTCCTCGAAGATTATGTTCGCAATTGTGCCTGGGCTCGTGACAAAGAGCTTCTAATCGACCCGAACCAGATTCTGTGCGAGTCCTACGAAAACAAGCAAGGTTCTCAGCGCTTCTTCAACAGGGGTAATTCACCGCAGCTTATCTCGGGAAGAGATTACTACTCCAAGAAGACGAAGCTATTTGACCATGTCGTCGGTTTCACCAAGTTCTCAGAATATCTCATCGTAGCTGAGGTAAGTTGTGTAGGGTTTGAACACCACATGAATGTACTTAACCCTTCTTTGGAAAGCACGTTCCTGCGAAGAATGCCCTAGACCTTCAAGTTTCACTGGATGGACTGACGTTTGCGACCGGAAAATTCCCGGTTGGTATGCACCCCGACACCCATGTACGTTCTGTGTATTCTCGGTCGCTTGATCCTTTATTCATGGCTATGCGCAGGCTTACACTATACTGGAATCCAGTACCGATTCGATCTTCTTGCATATGACCATGTCTGAATGGCCGAGCCCTTATTGGGGTAACATCCTGAAGTCCAATTCTAATGGAACCTACTTTGGATTGTCCATAGAGAACGTAAACAGAAATGATGCCGGATTTGTGGACTTCGAAAAGCTCGCTGGGTTGGATGGCATCGCGATGGTCAACATTGTAGCGAATCCCACGGATGCAACATTGACTGGGCAAAAACTGCTCCAGACGAGGATTACCCACAATGACGGTGAGTTTTTGGTACTCTCCGGACGTCGGTGGCTGACGGCGGGATTTATAGGTGGTACCTGGAAGCCGCTCGCACCACCAAAGATCGATTCCCAGGGTAAAGAATATCCCTGTTCATCAACTGTATGTCCCGTCCTCCCCATTGATCATAATATTTACTTATTCCTACAGAAATGTGCCCTTCAAGTGCACGGGTTCACAGAACGTCGGGACGCACGGAACACATATAGCAGTCCAGGCGTCATAGGTGTTGTTATGGCAGTTGGCAATGTCGATGATGTACTCGCTCCTTACACTGAGAGCGACACCTTCCTCTCCCGCGATGGTGGTTTCACATGGGAGGAAGTTCACAAGGATGCACATCTCTGGATATTTGGTGATTCTGGGGCAATTATCTTGATCGTCAACGACGAAGAGCCGACGGATCACGTCCTGTTCACTACGAACGAAGGACTCACGTGGCGAGAGTACAAGTTTGGTAACGAGAAGTTGAGGATCAATACGATTATCTCAGCTCCCGAAGATACGAGCAGGAAGTTCATGCTCCTTGGATACACACCTGGCTCCGCGGCATCGACGATTGTTCATATTGACTTTACGTCACTGACTCGCAAACAATGTGAGTCTTGCATTTGATAGCATCTCAGTGACGGGTTGATGGAGCTTTTACTTAGGTGTGTTGAGCGAGGACGATCCGACTCATGACGACTTTGAGTTATGGAGTCCTAGTGAGGGGAGAACAGAAGCTTGTCTTTTTGGTCGTCAGGTACTTCTTCCCTTTCCTGTTATAGACAACCTTGACCTCTACTGCAGACAATTTACAAACGCCGTAAACGCGATGCCGAATGCATCGTGGGCAAGGAAGCGAAACTGGTGCACGAGACCGTACGCAACTGTGGATGCAGTATGGAAGATTTCGAGTGGTACGTCGGATTGCCTACGACGCTTCGGACGCGATAACATCGTTTTTTAGTGAATGGAACTTTGTGAAGGATGAGGATGGCAAATGCGTTGCGGTATCAGGGACTACGCCACTTGCTGATGATGACTCTTGCCGCAATAACGAGGAATATTGGTATGAACGAACCCCATACCGGAAGGTCACCCACTCGAGCTGTGAAGGAGGTAATCGACTTGACCGAGGGACACAGCACTTCTGTCCAGGCATCAAGGGGCACAGCTGCTTCCTTCTGGACTATGGTGCTTTTGTTCCCTTTTGCAGTCACTGCACTCCTCTCGTGGTGGTGGTACAAGAAGAGCGGGCTTGCGAGAGGGTACGTTTTCACCTACGTTATATGCAACCATGGATGACTCGCTGACACTGGCTCGAACGCCTAGGACGATCCGGCTTCCTGGAGACTACGCTCGATATTCAGGTTCACCCGCGGGCATGCTGGATACGCTTGCCTCTGTGCCTTGGTTCCTCCTCGGATTGGCAGGCATTGCGTACGAGTATGTCTCTTCCAAGTTGGAATCTCTTTCTATGGGATACCGGGCACATCGCGGGTACCGAGACTTACCCATCGATGAGGATGCGCAGATACTGCGATTCGAAGACGAGGAGTAGACGAAACGAGAGTGCACACGCTCGAAGAAATTTGGATAATACAAGGGGTCAGGATGAACCCGAGCAGTGTTGTTTTTTCTTTGACCCAATTACATTAAGTAGCCTAGGCCATCCTACACTGACGCAATGATCTCTTCTTCTCCTCGCGATGTCGTCATGTTTTCTTTTTTCAGAGCTGCCAATTATAGATGTGATATCTTATGGGCATTGTGAATAGTTGTATGTATCTTAGGATTCTTATTAGCCAGCTGATCAAGGCACCTGACATCACATTTCGAGAGTCCTTGAACTTGGTCGAGGACTCAGAAGCATGATTCAGAATGACGCTCGATGCCCTAGTGCCTAGTGGCCCGTTACCGAGCGTTCCTTGGGTTGTATGTTCATCCGCTGATAGAACAATATTCTACATGCTCAAGCTCAGGCCTCGGGCCTCGGGCTCCAGAAGCAATCAATCAAATCAAATTTTGTAAACCTTGAGAGTATTAGTAGATGTATCTGCTGATGCTCCAACCACTCCACTCATGGTACGTCTCCAGCAGTGTCGTGAGTGCTGACGCGAATGACGGTGGTTCACCGTTGGTACTGTAGCCTAAGCTATAGAAACCTATCACATTGACACTAATTAAATTTTCTGATCTTCCGAATTCATCGTCGAAGTGCGCTTCACATTTGCTCGAGTTGTTCGGGATAAATTATTATATATACATGTACTTTTTCATGAAAAGCTCTTTCGAAGATCGGATTCCAGTGTCAGGCCATCAGTCGGCGGTCGCTCTAAATCCCGTATACGTACGTTACGTCGGTACGTAACGCTGAGATGTTGCCAAAATTTTACCCTGTATGCTGCGTCGTCGATGAGTACTTGAGTACTGAGTGACCAATTTGGACCATGGCTTTTATCCTGGTCCTCACCTTCCTCGCAGTGACCGCTGTGAAGGCTGCCTCTGCATTAGTCTCGCCTGAGGCAAGGCATCACAGCACTGACCGCTTCTCAGATCGACTCTCTCACTCCGTACGCCTACTTCGCAAGTGCCGCCTACTGCAACCCTTCAACAACTCTCTCGTGGACTTGTGGTGGTGAAAATCACTCATCTTGAATACCTTATGACCGAGCCTGACACTTTTTCCCTTGTACAGTCAACTGTGCTGGTAACCCTGACTTCGAACCCGTCGCATCAGGGGGTGACTGGAAGCGTCGTCCAATACTGTGAGTTCCAGGTAATTTCATGGAGTAAATGAAACTGATACCTTTAATAGGGTACGTTGGATATGAGCCAAGTCTCGACACAGTGATCGTGGTACACGAGGGAACCGACTTTTCAAAGATGTGAGTTGGTCACGTTCAATATTAGTGATTGATATGAACTTAACCATAATTGATACTAGTTTGCCCATCATCACTGATATAGATGTCATTCTTGCTCCCCTGGATGCGTCCCTCTTCCCTGGGCTTCCTTCCCATATTCGAGTGCATAGTGGTTTCCTGCACGACCAGTCCGTGTGGGTATACGTCATGTCGTTATATAGGATATTCGAACCATCGTTCACCATCATGGCAGGACGGCCTCAGATATTATTTCTTCGGTTCAAAGAACCATGACCAAGTATGGAACGAACTCGGTGACGTTGGTGGGCCACTCCCTCGGTAAGTAGAGGTTCTCGCTAATCATCGATCAGCGTTCACGATCGGCATTCATCTCACCATCTCACCATCACCCATATATACAGGAGCTGCCCTCTCTCTTCTCGACTCCGTTTACCTCCCTCTCCATCTCCCCTCCAGGAACAACCTTCCGATCTGTCCTCTTTGGTCTTCCCCGTGTTGGCAATCAAGCGTTTGCAGATTATGTCGATGCCAACCTGTATATTACGCACGTCAACAATTTGAAAGATCCCATCCCAACTTTGCCTGGAATGCCCATGTGCTATGTACATCCTTCCGGTGAAGTACATATCACAGAAACTGGCGAGTGGGCAGCATGTCCCGGTAAGTCTCCAATCCAATCTTTGAAAGTGTCGAGTTAATATTCATGAATCGGTGGTACGACACATCAGGTCAAGACAACCCAAGCAAGCAATGCATTGTCGGAGACGTACCCAGCATTCTAGTTAGTAATATGGCAAATCATTATGGACCATATCACGGAGTTCAGATGGACTCGGATTGCTTGGTGTGGTAGTAATTTCTGTTTCTTGTTAACCAGGGTGATGGATTCTAGTCCTGAAGCGTGATTGGAATGTCTCGTTATCTCGCTGACGAACCTAGGGTCCTGGCTTGTTTTGATGAGATACGATGCGACGTGAAGTTACATGTGACTGGTGGGGATCGCAGACTATCAGGTCCAGGATCCAGTGTGCAGTCGCACAACAGTGAAAAACTTGGGACAAGTGATGTTCCTATGGTGCGACAAAATCCAACGTATTGTGTAAAACCTGAAGTCCAGAGTACTGGCATCACCCACATGACAGGGCATCAGCCAGTCGCCTGATGGCACAGTGATATTACTTGTGACGGCCACATGCCTTAATCCCGGAAGATGCCGGGTTAACTTCAAGATGTGTGGAGCAAGCGGTCACTGCATTACATACTAACACGTACATGATGTTGCAGTTCAAGCTCAAGTTAGAGAAGCAATGACGCCAGCCTACTCGAGTCTGGCTTGGTACGTCGCGTGCAGCGGTGCAGTAACATGTGCAATATTGCCGCATCAGCTGACCAATGGAAGAACGGCAGTCGCATGGTCACCCAAATTGGTCTCAGTGGAGCACGTTGGTAGAAGGAAGGACCCTAGTTGCGCCCCGGCTCACTCGAGCTCTTCAGACAATTCTTGGCACTTGCTGACCAGGCAAGATTCGCAGGTAACCGTGCCATTTCTGGCCATTCGCAACAGTAAGGCTGATAAGCGGTTCCTTCGAGATCATGCGATAGACGGACACACCCCCGATCTGTCAGGCTGTCCCAAACGGCCGCATTTTCTTCGCGTGTAGCGTGATTGAATGAATACCAGGATGGCCATCATGCCAGGCATGTTCGAAATTTCACTGCTTAAGAATTTACTTTCTGACCGAGGACATACACCTGTTCTACATATAGCTGCATAACTAAGCATATGGCATATCATGGCACCGAGACGAATCATTCAGTCTGGGTTCGGACCATTCGACGTATCCGTCAACATGGAAACATATATATAAAGTTCAATCCAGCACCCAAAACACGTTTACTGCCCGCTTATTTTTTCGCAGTCCTGTCTTTTTCTGCTAGCAATCAATGGTTTCTATCATTGCCGTTGTCCTTCTTGGAGTAGCTGCTGTGCAGGCTTCTTCTGCCTTGGTCTCAAAGCAAAGCATCACCGCATTGACCGCCTCTCAGATCGATTCACTCACCCAGTACGCATATTTCGCGAGTGCTGCCTATTGTAATCCATCAACAATACTCTCATGGACTTGTGGAGGTGAGACCACTCCATCTACATACCTACTGCCCGAACCTGATGCCTTCCCCTGGGTAGTTGACTGCGCTAACAACTCTGATTTCGAACCCGTCGCCTCAGGTGGAGACGGAGTCGATGTCCAGTACTGTGAGACTCAGGCTGGAACTATATTCTTCGTCGAGTAGAGCCACTGATTCCCGACAGGGTACGTTGGATACAAGCGAAGTCTCAACGCGGTCATTGTGGCCCATCAAGGTACTACCCCATCGAAAATGTGAGCCGATCATCTTGGGCACGGCGACTTATACTTAACCCCCATCACGACAGATTGCCCCTGCTCACTGATGCGGACGCTATTCTTGGCGGCCTAGATCCGTCCCTCTTCCCTGGGCTTCCATCTGATATCGCGGTGCACCAAGGTTTTCGAGATGATCAATCCATGTATGCATCAACGTCATGTCTTCTTTGTATGATTAGATCCAACAAACAATAGGACGGCCTCAGACATTCTCTCCTCCGTTCAAACAGCCTTGTCCAAGTATGGAACGAGCTCCGTGACGTTGGTCGGTCACTCCCTCGGTGAGTTATGGAAATCTCGGGGAAATCCTCAGAGATCGGTGTTTCAACTTACACCGTGTACAGGTGCTGCTCTCTCTATACTAGATTCGGTTTACCTCCCTCTCCATCTTCCCTCCGGAACGACGTTCCAAGCTATCCTCTTCGGTCTTCCCCGTGTTGGCAATCAAGCGTTCGCAGACTACGTCGATGGCAACCTAAATTTGACGCATGTTAATAATTTGAAAGATCCTATTCCGATTATGCCTGGGATGTTTATGGGCTTTGTACATCCTGCTGGTGAAGTACATATCACGGACTCTAGCGAGTGGGTGGCTTGTCCCGGTAAGTACCCACCCAGGCTCGTGTCTTGTTCGTGTCTTGATTATATGTGAAAACAGGTCAAGATAACCCAAGTACTCAATGCATCGTCGGTGACGTGCCCAATATTTTCGAGGGCGACGAGAAGAACCACGATGGTCCTTACAATGGGGTAGGCATGAAGTCGAATTGCTAAACGTGATGGCTGTGGCGTGCTGCAATCGCATCCTTACCTTTTACATAGTCAATTTCACTATCGAAAGACGTGTCATACGCTTCTCAGAAGCAGATCGTAAGTGATTAGACTTGCCCCTCACAATCTTCTGGCCACAGGTATATGTGTGACAATCTCATTCACTGCCTGGGGCTCCTTGGCCATGAACGAATGGGTTGACTGGGATAGACCGCGACTCCGCGATTCAACCTTAGGGGTAGGAATGACTGTCTTACCACTTTTCAAAGGCTCTGCCTACAGGAGACTAATGATTCAACGTCATTCAACGTTCTATTCCATTATGCTACGTGGCAAGAAGAATCGTCACCAGACAAGATATTTTGATTCCGCTTTAAGAACCACCTTTTCGCCACGGACCTTGCTTACTTCGCGATCCAAGAACGGTGGGCTCGATGTGAGAGGACATACCTATATATTGGCACCAGGTGGATGCTTCCGGACCTAGCAAACTGCCACGATTCGACCCTCGCTGAGTTGCTCGAGGGAGTCCGGAGTTCAAGCTTTGGACGGTCTCAGGGCCTGTGGTGCTCCGTAGCTTTTCAGCTAATCCGAACTTCGGGCACGTGTTTATAGATCAAATCCCGAGGGCTTAACTTTTCTGCCACCTCTCTAGGACGTATTCCCACAAAGGATCTGACGGCGTGGTTGTCACCATCGCATAGGTAGGTATGGGCCCACGAAGCGACTGCACTGGCATTCTTTGGCCGAGTGCATCACGTACAAGTGCGCTCTTGAAACCGCTTCTTGCAATACGTTAGTAACCGGTAACCCATGACTGATCGGCCATGTTCTGGCAGAATACATCAACCCAGCGGCGAGTTTGGCCGATTTTCTTGGAGGGTAGTCGCACCGGATATCGTCGACCGCAGGATAGCTGCGCCTCATCGATAATCAGTTCAAGGGATCGTAGATCCGACTTATGCCGCATTCCCAAACTACTCATTCCTTCTTAGCACATTTCTAACACATAAACGCACACATGTCTCGCATCTTCTATCCTCTCCAAACTTGTCACAGTTCACAGTTCTGCTCTCAGCAGGTGCTATGACTTTTCTATTCATCATTTCTCGCCTCTGGACCACTGCTCGAGGCTTCCCCTGCCTTGGTCCCGAAGCAAAGCATCACCACACTAACCACCTTTCAAGCGGACGCGCTCATAAAGTACACTTACTTTGCAAGTGCCGCCTATTGCAAACCCTCAGCGACACCTTCGTGGACTTTTTCGAGCTTGACGCCATTTCCCCAATAGTCAAATGTGCCAATAACTCTGACTTCAAACCCCTGGCGTCAGGTAGAGATGGAAGCCTTGCCCAATATTGTGAGATTCAGAATGGACTTTTTTTTCTTCGTCAATTCAAAGAAATTGGTCCATACCAGGGTACATTGGATACGAGTCCAATCTCGACAGTCATCGTTGCACATCAAGGAAATATTGAATCTAACATGTAAGTCAGGTCAGGTTTGATGTGGCGAGCTACATTCAAAACTAACATGACGGATTGCCTCTCCTCACTGACGTAGATATCACCCTTGGCCCCTTCGATTTGTCGCTCTTCCCCTTACCTCTGACGTTCAGGTGCACAGTGGCTTCCGGAACGATCAATCTCTGTGGCAAGATACCACCGTTTGTTTGAGGTTATCCGAAGCATCACTCACCATCATCACAACAGGACAGCTCCGTATATTCTTTCTGCAGTTCAAACCGTCATGTCCGAGTATAGCGCTAGCTTAGTGACATTGGTTGGACATTCCTTCGATAAGTGACGTGAATCCTCTCGCGATCAGCCGTTTTAACAATCGGCACTGTTTATCTTACTGCACCACTGCCTTGCACACACGACCTGTTCCGCAGCTCTTTCTCTCCTCGACTTGGTTTACCTCCATGTCTATCTTCCTCCCGGAACGGCCTTTCAGACAATCGCCTTTGGCCTTCCCCGCGTCGGCAATCAAGCGTTTGCAGACTATGTGGATGCCAATCTACGCCTCACGCACGTTAACAACCAGGAATATCCCGTTCCAATTGTGCCTTGGTCATATCTGGGTCATGTACATCCCTCCGGTGAAGTACATATCACGAAAACCGGCGTGGGTGGTTTGCCCCGTAAGTACCCATCCAAACCTGATTGCGTTGCGTCTTGTCCCCGATATTCTTGCTGGTAATGTAACAAACCACAACGGGCCTCACAATAAGGTCGAGATGAACCCAGGTGGCTCCTCATAATACTAGTTCAGGTCGTGCCTCGAAAGTAGGAATCAAAAATGTCTCATGGTCTTGCGACCACTCCCAGTACTTTCATTGCTAGGTTGTGAATTCATGAGTAATGGTGGTTCATATTGGTGTTTGGGCATATGTAGATACTTCGAAACAAGAATACGATATACAATGGACATTCTCGACCCTAAACGGGAAAAATATGAAAGAGTGGATCATGGTAAGTGAGTGGAACAGAGGGTGTGATCACGATGCCGATGTAGAGAACATAGATTAAGAATGTTCAAAATTAGGTTGGTATAATGTAAGAGGTGAATGGAAAAGTATACGCAAATGTTTTCACGACCCAGCGCGGTAGATTGTGGCTGACAGGGAGTACATCAAGCATTCTATCCAGCTGCCTCAGTTTTCGTCCATTGCTTCATCGGCTATATCCTCTCGGGGGCTAGGAAGATCCGACGGTAACTTGAAGGGCATTTTGGGACTGTGGTCCGGACTCAGCATGGTTGTTGAGGGCAACGTCGGCGAAAAAAGATACCCAGCGTTGTTGGTGTACGAACTTGTTGCGAAAGACTGTCGCGGCATGACAACCAAGAGAGCTGGTGGTAAGAGCGAACTACCGCTCTTGGCGTTCTGCGAGGCAGGAAGTGCAGGAAGGGGCGCGCTGGGCGGTGGGAGAAGGGGGTTAAGTGTCCGAATCATTCGGCGGAGACTAGTGACACAGTTAGTACGCGTCCTACCTAGCTCGGGATCATACTTACCGCTTAGGCGCCTGGGAAACACCGCCCAAACTTCCACTCCTCAGTCTACCAAAGAGGCTATTGTTCTCGGACGCTTCCTTCGTGGTAACGCTGACAGCACGATGACGCGTAGGAGACATAAGCCCGGTGCGTTGGAGGGCTGCACCTGCAGTTCTGACAGGAGATTTGATGATAGCCATTGGGCTCATTCCTATGTTCATACTGGAGCGACGTTTGCGCATCCTAGGGCGCTCAGCGTTTATGGAGGCTTCCGGAGCCTTGGGGCATAAGCTGATCTGTCCATGAGGAGTCGGGGTTGAGTTCGACCGACGATCAATAGGGTCAATAGGACTGGCTGAAATAGCCATGGGCGACGACGGCAAGAGTGGCGTCGTGCATCTGGCGATACCTGGCGCAAGGAGACCAGACGAGAAAAATGCAGAATAGGTCGCCATTGCCAACGCGCTGACAGTCTTGTGTGGTCGAGGACAAGTTCAACAATTCGCTTACCGTTGGAAACAAATTATTCTTAGAATCTTACGTAATCGGAAATGATGCGGCGCGAGTGGGGGCAGTACGCGCGAACTTTGTACTTGGACATGTTCTTCATCGTAAGTCGACTTTGTGTTCGCGCTGTTTTCTTATTAATAACTGGCCTCGCAGAAAGAACTCACTCACACCATCCTTCTGCATCCGTCCTACTTTGGTCCTCGGATGCTCCAATTTTTGGAATCCAAACTGTATGCAGATGTTGAAGGCACATGCTCTGGAGCATTCGGATACATCATAGCCGTCGTTTCTATTCTCGATATAGGAAAGGGGATGGTGATCAGCGGGAGCGGACAAGCCGAATTTATCACACGGTATCGCGCTATTGTCTTCAAGCCATTCAAAGGTGAAGTGGTAGATGGCGTAGTTAACAATGTCAATAAGGTGCGTAGATCAGCCGCAATTTCTTGTGTACCTCCCTTTTAAAAGTATACGTCTTGTAGATGGGATTCTTCGCCGATGTTGGACCACTGCAAGTTTTTGTATCGCATCAAGTAATATCATATCATTCTCATGCCCATCTCTGCAAGTGCTTACTGCGCCTTTAGCTTATTCATCCAGATATGAAGTTTGACCCCAACTCGAATCCACCATCCTTCGCATCGGAAGATCAGGTATGAGAAATCAATGATCACATTCTATTGTTCAATTTGAGATGGGCGTCGCCGTCACAGATCATTGAGAAAAATACCCGTGTCCGACTAAAAATTGTGGGAACTCGTGTTGACGCGACAGAAATTGTAGGTCTTCGTGTTTGTATCTCTCTGCTCGTATTCATTCCTTGTAGTTTGCTATTGGGACTATCAAAGAAGATCATCTTGGAGTTATAGACTGAGTTACGCATCTAGCATGCCTGCTGTATTATCGCCTGGGCTGTCAAGGTCTCGCCGTCGACTCGTGCGTGTGCCCTTAGTACTTTCGTCACCAGTCTCGCAGGCTGAGATCCTATTTCGCCCACCTTATTAGTGTAGAAGGCAAAGAGATCCTTCCTTTCTTATCTACAATACTAAAAATTAGTTAAACCACTCGAGTGGAACAAAATGCTTTGATTTACGAAGTTGAGTATTTCATGTTTTGGAAATATGAACTCGATAACCTCTTTCAACCTTGTGAATGATTCCGTCGCCGGTGTTCCACATGGCCCGGCCTAGTTTCAATTTCTCTGATCTTTTGCACGATCAATCATAGCAACAAGTTACACGTTTTAATGTTGGGCCGCCCTAAATTTGGCCTGAAGCGCGAAGCACATGGCATCCAGAGCATAACTTGGGTGTCAAGTTCCATTTTTACCTCGAAATCATCAGCGTTGGCAACAGGACGGTCAGGTGGAGGGATTCTGAGCGAAACATTTTAAATGTCAAGGAACGCGGATCACGGGTCCAAACATATTGGGTTCGTTGGCAGTTGAATTTGAAGGTAGACTGACTCAAGTGCTTGAACGCTCGCCCTCGGGTAACAACTTTTACTAGCCGATCTTAAGTCAATCACTGGCGTCTTGTCGCGTCGTTATGATTGACGAAGCCAAGGCAGAATTTAAAACTGTATCTGGCCCTTCATTCACCACGCTCACCATGTTTAGATCGGTGTGTGGATCAGTGCCTGAAAATCTCACGAGCTGGAGATAGTTTCGTGGAGAGTTTGCACGTTCGTTGGGGATATAGGATTTCTTGATCCGACCTCATTTCCCTTCTCGCTGCTTCTCGGGACCCTTGTATTGTCTTCGGCTTCACTCTATCGATAGGTGCGAGTGGTCACATTGCAGTTGCTGAACACGTGTGCACACTAAACAAGTATATTCTGATACCTTATTCCCATGAGCCACTGCTACAGCGAACAAGGACGAACCTGACCTCCTCACACAGGTTCCCTACCATGTGCTCATTGTGTACAACAACTTGAACGCCGCCCGACTCATTCTCATCGTATGGTACTCTGGCCACAGAGCCGTGTCTTCTACCATCATTGCTAATTATACGATGCCGCACTCGAGAACATATATATACTGGTCTGGTCAGGATGTTAGACCCTTACAAGCTCTCGATGTCTTCCGTCCTTGCCGCTGTTCTTCTCGGTGTCACGGCCGTCCGGGCCACACCTGCTCTCTCGTCCAGACAATCAATCACCGCTTTGACGACGACGCAGATCGATGTTTTCACACCATACACGTGGTACGCGAGCACTGCATACTGTGAGCCTTCCCAGACGCTCGCGTGGGATTGCGGATGTACGTCCATTCGAAACGAGTCGTCCGTAAAATGTTGACTGACCCCGTTCAATGCAGCCAACTGTGAGGCCAACCCTGATTTCCAACCTGTCGCCTCTGGTGGTGATGGTGACTCCATTCAGTACTGTAAGATACTCACTTATCCAAGGGGAGATTTACTAATGCTCGGAACGCGCAGGGTATGTGGGATATGACCCCAGTTTCGACACCGTCATCGTCGCCCACCAGGGAACAAACCCTGAGGAGATGTGAGATCAATTACACATTACATTTGTCCCGCATTTTCTTAAATTACTACCTTCCAGGGAGTCCCTCGTCACGGACGCAGATTTCTTCTTGGAGAACTTGGACTCCTCGCTTTTCCCTGGAATCAGCTCCGATATTGAATGCCACAGTGGTTTCGCCGATGAGCAGGCGGAGTACGCATTGTTTCATATCCCCATCTTCCCATCTGAATTGTTGTGACAGTACCGCTACGGATATCCTCGCCGCCGTGGAGCAAACTATGTCCCAGTATGACACGACGTCTGTAACCATGGTCGGCCACTCTCTGGGTAAGTATCTCAACTAACCGAGGATAACGCTCGCCTTAATATTGTCATTGTCTCTAGGTGCGGCTATTTCACTTCTCGACTCAGTGTATCTCCCTCTTTGGCTACCCGAGGGAACAACCTTCCGGACTGTCGTTTACGGTCTTCCTCGTGTTGGAAACCAAGCATTCGCCAACTACGTGGATGCTACGTGCGACTTGACTCATATCAACAACGAAGAGGACCCTATTCCAATCTGTCCCGGCATGTTCTTGGGCTACATCCACCCCGCTGGGGAGGTGCACATCGAGGACAGTGGCGAGTGGGCAAGCTGCCCAGGTAAGTCCTATCGTTTCATCGATTATCTGGAAGACCGACGCGCATTATAATTAAATAGGCCAGGACAACCCGAGCACGCAATGCATCGTCGGCGACGTGCCTGAAATCTGGGATGGCGACCTCGACGACCACGATGGTCCTTACAATGGAGTTACAATGGGTTGTTAAATGAGACTTTACTTCGTTGCGGCGAAATAACGCTCGTGTCCTTATGGACTCGCTTACGTTGTTTATGGCATTTGATTTCTGCGCGTGTAATTATTATTAGTTTCGGGGTTATTTTTCGAGTTTTATTATTATTCACCTTTGCTTTTGACGTGGGCGTCGGAGAGACGGATGACGTACTGAGGCACTTACATAAATTTCACTTGGCGACTCATCTTCCCTCCGCTTACACATGCGATGTGGTTCCATTTCCTGCATCTGAGCAGATTCCATTCGATGCATGGTATCAGTCTCTGAAATCGTGTCTGCATTCACGCAGCAACAAACAGTATCCCATGTCATGATCAACTCAAGCTTTGCACCTTTTGACCACATTTGTTGCGATGTTTGAGATACCCCCTCCAGATCTACGCGTGCATAGCATCTCTGAACGAGTTGACGGTGATCGGTGGTCTTCGGATGCCGGCCATTGGATGATGCTCGCTACGGGGATGGCTCACGTTTTGGGACTTGTGAGGTATTCGCGACGTATCCAACTCCGAGTCTGGCCAAAGGTACGGATGGTTGTGATGTGTGTGTGTTGCTGTCTATGCGAACTTGACCGATCGAACCCAAAATGCCGTCGCCCCTTGCAACTTTAGCAGGGGAATCGTTTCTCCATGTCCCTCCACGCTGCCTGAACAGCCGACAGTCACAAGTCTACGTCTTGCCACAAGCGCTGCATATATGCGCTTTCTGGTGGCATTAGACGTGTCTTGCATCCACCAGTTCTCACTTGGAACTACATTATCACATATGCATTTCAACCCACCAACGTCCCACACGTGCATAGCATTCCTATGTCGAATTGACAATGATCAATTCTACTAAGCAGCAATGGTCATTGGATGATACTCGTCATAGGGATGGCTCACGTTGAGTGGGTATATGTGTGCAAAATGCTGACAAGATGTCGTGAACTAAATTCTGGGATGGTTACCTTGCCGATGACTTTGTCGTACCCTTCCTCCAGCGCCCAGGAGGACATGACCTGACAAACTAAGTGATGGGTATCAACACCTGATATCCATGGGTTCGGTAATGTTCAGTGTCGAGGCCATGCTAAAAACTCTGCATCATGCATATGCTCTTCTGTGAGGAAACTTATAAGGATCAGTCACTCCCAATATCAGAAGCGAAGTGCTAATGATTTCAAGACTAAGGAAACGATACAGAAAACTACACTACTTATATACAATTCAGAAAGCTAGCACGGACCAAGGGAATATAGAAGGAATTCCTATGTAAAGGAATAAATGGAAAAGGGTATGACATCAGTATGTCGCAATCGTTCGTGAACGTTCCATGCTATTCTACGAAATGTATAAGCAATGACGTGTGATCATTCTGGAGGGTTCGGGGTAATACGAATATGAAATGAAGAAAAGGAAATAGAAATTAGAGTTCTGACATTATCCCCCTTCTAGGACAAAGCGTCCGCACGAGTTGGGAACTCGAAGAAAGAGGAGTCATATCGGTTATAAATTTTCCTGAATTCTAGGAACTCAGGGTCTGTGAACATCGGAGAGGGAGTAGGGAGAGGAACGTTGCGGCAGATCGGACAATCGCATGGAGCATCAGTTTCCATGGATCGGGAGATATGGATATACGGTCCGCGAACTGCTTCCGGGTGTTCACGATGGAACTTCTGCACCGTAGCAGTGGCATTCCGAAGATCCGTGATCTTCTTCCACTCGTTTTCCTCTCTGGGGAAACCTTTCCAGGCCACGAGGTATTTGATCGTTCCTCGGCGTTCTCGGCTATCGAGGATCTGTTCGATCTCATGTTCTGGTTGGGTTGCGACAATAACTGGCGGAGGAGGAGGAGATGTCTTTTGGGATGCGAAGGTCCCTTTGACGTAAGGATGAAGTAGGCTTTCATGGAAAACCGGATGAACTCCTCGCCATTTCTTGTCGAGAGCTAGCTCGTATGCTGCTCTTCCCACTTTCTTGATGACCTTAAAAGGTCCGTAACGACGATCGTCGAGCTTCTTGGAAGGTCGCTCGGTTCAGATATTCGTCGCTTCGAGAAGAACCAGATCGTCTTTCTGGTATTCTTTCGAAGGTCGGGCCGATCGGTCGTAGAACCTTTTCATGTCTTCTTTCGCATGGGCCAATGCGAACGAAGCTACTTCTCTCGACCTTTTCATTTTATCAATGAACTCCGCGGCGGTCTGGTTGCGGATAGGTCTCGGTTCTTTGATAAAAATGGAAGGGGAGTGACCGTAGTTCAACAGGAACGGGGTGTATCCTGTAGAAGACGTGGTCGCGTTGTTATGAGTGAATTCGGCCATTGCGAGCCATTCCGTCCAGTCGGTCTGTCTGTGATTCACATACAACCGGAGGTATTGCTCGATCTCGGCGTTAATACGCTCGGTCTGTCCGTCCGTCTGAGGGTGATAAGCCGTCGACGGGTTTCCTTCTATGGAAAGGCATTTGTAAAACTCCCTCATGAATGATGAGACGAAGTTTGATCCGCGGTCAGAAATCACTTTCTTAGGGGCGCCGTGGAGTTTGAATACATTTTCCACGAATATCTTGGCGACTCCCATTGCGGTGATGTCTGTATTTATGGGGAATAATCGGACCATTTTCGAAAATCGGTCTACTACGACTAAGATGCCGTTTCATCCGTTAGATTCGGGAAGTGGGCCGATAATGTCCACGGAGATCGTATGCCATGGATGACTAGGTACGTCATGAGGGTTCAGCGGTGTCTTTGAACCCAGATGCGATACTTTCGTTTTCTGGCAACGATCGCAACCCTTCACATACTTCTCGACGTCTTTATACATCGAGGGCCACCAGTATTTTGCCTTTAAAAGGTCTTTTGTCCTTTTGATTCCGGGGTGTCCGGCAAGGGGATGATCGTGATTGTCTTTGATCAATTGCTCCCTTGATTTCTCTGGGACATAAACCTTATCCTTCCATAGGATTTGACCATCCTTTTCGAACCAGTATTCTTCTCGGGCTTTCGCCTTCTTTATTATCTCTGGTTCGACTTCGAAGGTCATTTCTCTTACGAAAGGCTTTTCGGCAAGGAGGACGACATTCTTATTGTTGTTATCCCCCTTCTTGTGGTCGGGTCTTCGAGACAGGGGATCTGCAGGGTTTGACTTCCCAGGTCTGTGCACGATGGTGAAGTGGTAGAGTTGAAGAATCTCTGACCACCTCGCCTGTCGGCGGGATAAGTCCTGCGGTTTTCTGAAGAACTCTAAGTTCTTGTGATCCGTCCATATCTCAAAGGGTTCTTTTGCATCAATAAGGTGATGCCTCCATTCTTTCAGAGCGAAGATGATCGCTAACATTTCTAAATCCGCAGTATGATAGTTTCTTTCTGCTGCATTAAGGGATTTCGAAATGAAGGCAACAGGATGGAAGATGTTATCATCTTGCTTCTGTGAAAGGATTGCACCAATGCCTTCTTGTGATGCATCTGTCTCGACTCGGAATAGGCCATCTGGGGAAGGAACGGCAAGTGCAGGCCCGGTCGTAATCGCATCTTTCAGTGATTCGAAGGCTGTCTGACATTGCTCGGACCACTTCCATTCGTTCTTTTCCGAGGTAAGAGCATTGAGTGGTTTCGCTATCGCGGCGAAATTCTTTACGAAGCGGCGATAGAAGTTAAGGAATCCGAGGAAACCTCGTACTTCTGTTCTATTCGTCGGTTGTGGCCAACTTCGTACGCCATCGACTTTAGCGGGGTCCATCTTGACCTCTTGGTGCGACACGATCAACCCGAGGTATTCGACTTCTTTTACGTTGAAGTCACATTTCGAGTGTTTTAGGTACAACTTATGCTCTCAAAGTCGCTGAAGTACCTGTTGCACTACTTTTTCGTGCTCCTCTAGGGTTTTTGTGAAGATGATGATGTCATCCATGTATATCAACACGTGTCCTTGATTGATTAGATCACGGAAGATGGAGTTCATCATCGTCTGAAAGGTTGCCGGGGAATTTGTCAACCCGAAGAACATGATGAGCGGTTCAAACAGCCCCTTATTGGTACGGAAGGCTGCTTTCCATTCGTCTCCCTCTTTCATTCCAATGTTGTTATAACCCCACCTAATATCTAGTTTGGTGAAGTAATTCGAATCCTGGAGTTTGTCGATTAACTCCGAGATCAGCGGGAGCGGGTATCTGTTCTTCACGGTGATGGCATTAACCTTTCAGTAGTCTTGCACCAGTCTTAGTCTGCCGTCTTTCTTCTTGATAAAGAAGAATGGTGAAGCGAACTGTGACATGGAAGGCCTTATTTTTCCAGCGGTCAGGTTCTCTTCGAGGAATTTATCAAGTTCCTCTTGTTCGGCAAGGGAGAGATTGTAGATCTTTCCATCGATCTTGTGGTCGCCGGGAATCAATTCGATTGCATGATCCCAGGGGCGTCTCGGTGGCAACTCATCGTTGATCTTTGGTTCGAATACATCTCTAAATTTGTGATACGTCTCTGGTACGGTTTCTTCGAACGTACGGGCATAGTGCGCTTGCTTGTGTTTTATGTCCATTTCTTGCGCAACTGTCATTTTTGATTTGGCATCGACTGCCAATTCTGCTCCATACTGGTCAATATTAACCGCAAAGATGCGATCACCCTCCTTCCAAGCTCGAGTACACTCCGGGTACTCGTCTTCTTCAATATCAATCAATCCGGGGACATCATGATCTTGGCACGGGAAGTCAATCGTATTTGCTTCCCAATCTATCATTGGATTGTGCTTTTTAAGCCAATCATAACCCAAATAAATCGGGTTCGTGCCTAGATCTGTGATGGCCAGATCAATCTTCTCTTTGTGATCTCCAATTTCCATGAAGATCGTGACGAAACTACTAATACCTCCGGACGTATTCATTGTACCGTCGGCATTGTAGACAGGGATTGTTCGAGGAAGATCTTGTTTAGGGATCTTATATTTTTGCACATACTTCGTGTCTATCGAAGATCCTGTGCATCCAGAGTCCACCAGAGCGTCCGCTAGGAGATGCGAACCATCCATCGTCTCGATCTTGGCTTTGACATCGAGTTGTCTCACCAAAGATCTCGTCGATCTTCTGATGAACTTAGGTTTCTGCTGCAATTCTTTGATGGTTATCATTGCAGCTTCCTCGTTCATTTCCTTAATTTCATCAATTAATTGTCGCGTGACTTCCGGTTTACGTGATTCATGTACGAAAGACATTAAGTGCTTCTCAGCACGTTCGGGTTTGTCTATGCACATGTTTCTGATCCATTTAATTGACCATGGATCAACCGTATTCAACCACGACGGGCGACCAGACGTTTCAGCCTCTCTAGGTGCTGCCTCACGTCTTCCTTTTTGTTCAGGCTTTGGGGGAGCGCTGGGCGCTACAACCTCCTTCTCCTGAATTCGCTTTCCTTTCTTGTCAGGTAACGGATGATCTCTTTTCAAGATCGTTTTGACTACTGGTGTTTTCTCGTTCTTATCGCAGACCTCATTAGACTTGTCGTTTTCAATAGATAGAATTTCAAAACGATTTTTATGACAAGTATCTAACTTAGGAATCGGAGAAGCTACAGGTCTAGCTAATGCTTCTCTTCTGTAAAATCCTTTTCAATGTCCGCGATCTTAGCTACGAGTTCATCTTGCGAATAGTACGATATTGTTTGCCCCCTGATCACCAACTCCCGGGCTTGCCTTGGGCGTCGCATACCAATGTGCTTTTGGCAGGGCCAAGGATCGCCGCATGTGAAGCATTTTCCCTCTGCGCGGGCCTTTCCGATATCCATCGGGGCTCCTTGGCCACCAAAGGTGCCGGTCGCGTTCGGGTGCGGGGCGGTCTGAGTGCTGCTCGAAGAAGCCGCCGGCTTCGCTGGGACAGTGTTCTGACGGGCTGGTTGCCAGGGCTGATAGCGGCGATACCCTGACGCCTTCTCGCCCTTCCTGTTCTCAATCTCCTTCAGGGTAATATCCGTGGCAACCAAGGCGGATTCCCATTTGCTGAAGACAGGGTTCTCGTCCATCAACAGCTGGAAGTTTGATCTCTCCACGAGCTCGACGACCTCGTTCCTGATGCCCTTCCTGGCAATCGAGATCAATTGACGCGCGTGGGTTGTGACGTCCCATTTGGCCTCCATGACCAAATGACGTAACCGAACGAAGTAGTCTTCGACGGCTTCCTTCTTCGACAGGTCCTGCTTCAGGCCCTGGAGTTTCTCTTCCGCCTGGCAGACAATATTTGCTGGCTGGAACGAGGCGACTAGCTTGTGTCATATACCACTCCGTTCTCCATTCCTCCGGATATAACTCCGTTTCTCTTAGACGATAACTCCGGGTCGATCTCCCTCAGGACGCAACTCCGCGACCCCGGACCTCCGTTACGTATATATGTTTCCTCCTTTTATATTAGTACATAACCTGTGTCTCGCTTATGAGCACAGCTCCGGCTTTCTCAGTACCCGACTTACCTCCGGCTATGTAGTTTCCCGATCTTCCGTCTTACTCAGTTCTTACCAACTCCGTTACTAATCTCCATTCCACTCCGAGTATATAAACTGTAGTACCATGACTGTGTACCCTTAGTCTGAATATTAGTTTATTGTACGACTCACTCCGAACACTCCGTAAGACCTTGACGGTCTTTACTCCGCTCGACTCCACTTTATGTGTTGAGTCATATATCTACCTCCGTTTTCCGCACGTCCGAAATATAGGGACAGACTGTGACAAGGGCGCACCACATACGGTGAAGCCAAGTCCCGTCCGACGTTACAACTCCGGAGATCCGGAGTTGGCTACCTCCGAGTCGCACGGTCTCTAACAGCTTGCTCTCGAACTGCCTGTACATGTCGTGGTTCAGCCCTTCCTGTTCGACATAAAAGTCGGCGAAGCGTCCCGCAGGGTTGTTGCCTTTCATATAAGACAACACTATGATGATCTTTTCTTGGGAACTCGGCTCCACACCGAAACCCTGGAAGTAGTTCTTTACCGTCCGGTACCATTGGACGAATTTCTCCTTGTTGCCGTCGAAGGGCTCAGGCTTCGCAGCAATCGACTTCCCTATCGAGCGCGAAGGCTCTCAGAAGGATTGTGCAGCCCCTCTACCTTCGGGGACAACCTCATTGGATGGGTCGAGACGGTCTTCCTCTCCCATGTTCATCCAGTATGGGATCGGAGGGGGGTTGATCTCCCCTTTCTGGAAACCGTTGTACCAGTTCCGATATAGTAGGAGGAAATCCTGCACGTCTCGTGCGATCGGACCCAGGCGAAGTGGCTGAGTCAGCGGGGGGATTTTTGGGGTCGATGTATCCATTCCGAGATCCCCAACATTTACAACCGAAGTTGGAACAGGGGCGTGGATAGTTGCGGCACGAGAAGGCGCGCGACTCTGCGGTCTGGAATACGGAGAGGTTGGATCGATGTAAGACATATTTATCTACCACCTGGTCTAGGCTCGGGGTGATAGAGGGGGACTTGGGGAAACGGGAGTAAGTGGTCGATGAGGATTTGCAAGTTAGCCTCCGATGGGTTGTGGAGGAACTCGCGGAGGGCCCGGAGACGACGGAAGTAGACGTCGAACTGTAGTAGGAGTTCTCGGTCCAGGACAACGAGTTCGAGCCTTTCGAAGGAGACTCGGCCGGAATTTTCGGTGATGCGGGTGTATTGAACTAGAAGACCGGGGAAGGCCTCGAATTCGACTAGCTCGCGGCGGGGAATGGTAGGACGGGGATTAAGGCACGTGAGAAGACAGCAACACCTTGGAAGTGAAAACGGAATCTTGCTTTAACCGCGCTACGACGGTGGAGGTGGAAAAGGCTGGCAGCTGCGATAACTCAACAACCACTGCCGGGGAGGAACCAGGGTACACTCTTTACTCGAAGAGGAGGGCAATAACTGTATCCCTTCTACAGTGAACGTTATCGATTCGTTCTACGTAGCAGCCTCTAGCGCTCTGCTAATACGCCCCGTAGTGCACTATCGGGAAAGCAACGTTATCCGATTTTAAACCCGGACTAAGGTTATGCGCAGTGCGAAAGCTGCTTCTATCGTAATGTCCGGTGATATGCCGGGAGGATTCTGATCCTCTGCAGTGGGCAATCAAACAGAGAAACGGGCCGGACAACGAAGAGACTTCCGGGGTCGGAGATAGGGTCGAGTGCGATAGGCGGTGAGGGAGGCGGTGCGAGTTTTGCCGAGCGGAGCGGCCGGAAGGGGATAGAAGCGGGTTGAAGTTCGAATGGTGGAAGATCTACCGAAGTCGAAGTGACCTCGAATAGGCAAAGAAGATGGTGGAGATAGCGGAGGAAGAAGTGTCCAGGGATGAAGTATCCGGGGACGGAAGAAGTCTTGAAATAATGTGAGGAAACTTATAAGGATCAGTCCCAATATCAGAAGCGAAGTGCTAATGATTTCAAGACTAAGGAAATGATACAGAAAACTACACTACTTATATACAATTCAGAAAGCTAGCACGGACCAAGGGAATATAGAAGGAATTCCTATGTAAAGGAATAAATGGAAAAGGGTATGACATCAGTATGTCGCAATCGTTCGTGAACGTTCCATGCTATTCTACGAAATGTATAAGCAATGACGTGTGATCATTCTGGAGGGTTCGGGGTAATACGAATATGAAATGAAGAAAAGGAAATAGAAATTAGAGTTCTGACATCTTCTCGTCTCAGTTCTACACTTGGAATCATACTTTCATGGTGCTCGTTAATAGTATGGGTCATTGGATGATACTCTGGATGGCTCACGTCTAGTGGATATGGTGTATGTGGAACACATGCGAATGATGTGGATAAGTTGTGGACTGGGCAACACTTTGCGGGATGTCTGTTGCGGCTCGAATCGGAACACTGAGACAACTAACAGACACAGAAATCCAGCCTCTTCAGTCAGCGTGTGTTTTGCCAGAGGTTGGATTTGAAGGCTGCAGACTTGTTTGGAGGCCGAAGCATCCCGTGGCGAGCAGTCGTTAGTCAATGTTTCGAATTTCGACAACCATAAATCCGTCTGTTTGACCAGGCTCATGGCATGAAGGTCTAGTGACTCATGCAACTACTGTCTTACCTGAAGAGTTGTTTTCGGGAGGCTATGATATATGATACTCCAGAGCAGTGACCAGTGGCAGCGGTTGTTGGAAGGATTGCAGTTCACTTGTCACTAATAGTGTGAACCATTTTCATATAGTTGTCGAAGAGATTGAGCACATCACGCTCCGCTAATTCACAAGCACTCACAAGGGTCGGGATTTGACCGGGACAAAGGATAGGAGAGCATCCAACTTGGGTCATGTAGCGATCTGACACCACGATCACTGTTCACAACTTAAAGTTCGAGCAAAGCCAATCAAAAAGATCCGGGTCATACGGGAACTCCTGTGGGTCTCGGAAACAATCTCGAGACTCTTGGTACTTTCCCGGATCAATTGCCATCCCCATGCAAGCACTTGCGCGCATCTCAGGTCAAACACAGCCTTTTATGTACATATCAGTAAAAGTCATAGTCGGGTACGATTTGCTCTGTAAGTTGAGTTCGACCGGTTTCTGGAGAAAAATGAACATGCGTGATCGTCGATATCACAATGAGATTGCCTCCAAGTGCGGAAAGCTGGTATGCTCCATAACTAGGCGGATCATGAGCTTCGCCAACGACAATATGCAAAGGTCGGTCTGCCTTGTCTTGTGGTACGCAGCTTGGAGAAGCACCGGAATGACGATCGACAATTGCAAAAAATGGAGCATCAAGTTGAGGGAATTTGAGAAGATTGTGACATACAGTTTCTGTTCTACAAACACAGTCCAAAGGACAGTAACATCAACAACAATGATAGGGAGAAAGCTTGTGTTCTTACATTTTCGCACTGCTATGTTCTCTGGCAATGGTGTGATTAAATGGAAATACTGCGAGCGAGAAAACACATCAGAATGGACAAGTTATCACCCTTGATCCATTCCAGCGTTATCCATCTGTGCACTCCTCCACCACGGCACAGGTCCAAGTCCCTGTTCGGCTATCGAGCACTGCACAATGTCGTCACCATCCTTCACTCGTTCGTGGTCTTTGGACTCACAATGATGGTATAAGGCGGCCGTCGTGCCTCGCGCTTGATCACAACGCCTTCTGCGGCCTTTGGTGGGCCGGGCTCATCATCATAGAATTCATCCGCCTCGACACGCACGCGGACGATCTCGCCTTGATCGATATACATACGATCTGTTGTAGGAGACTCTAGGAGTTCGTGCGAAGTCGTTGCTTCTGAATCTGGTAGCCAGAAATGTGCACGTTCGTTTGGATCGCTAAGAGTAAGATATGCAGTAAGGAAGGATGAAACTAAAACATAGGAAACTGGGAACCTACAAGGCAGAAGGCTGAGGGAGGTAAGCAAGAGGAATATACATATCGTCGAAAAAGCCGACGCTCACTGCGATCATGAGCGTAAACTTAGGCAGGAGACGAGAAATTACCGCACATCGTATGCCATCTTCGTCAGAGGATTTTACTTTGGCGAGTACCACCTCGGATGCAAAGGGCCTGAAGACAACCATGCGAAACTTGGCTACACCACGAGTCAGAAGAGAGTGGCAATGGGCAAGAGATAAAGGCGACAACTTTTATACCAAAGGCATCCGTCTCCATATCGAACCTTCCCCTCCCCAACTTCGACGAGGTCGAACACACAGATACATAGACCGACATCGTGCAGGACTCGATTCGCATATTTCTTGTTGATTTCGTCTGTGATCGCTTGGTGAGGTGGAGCGCCAAAATTGACAGGTAAGACAGGGATCGTGTCCTGTCCTGTGATCATCGGTCTCGGTCTCGGCGGTAATGCAGGATATATACCTTTATGATGGAAAGCACGAACATGATTTTCGACAATGATGCCAGTGGTTGATCTCGCTACTACGGTAACGTAATGCAAGGGTTTTCCACGTGACTCGGGTAAAAAAAATGTGTAGCATCTCTCCTGACGCGGGGCTGAGGACTTCGACTCGCTAACTTTCTCAGACGCGGCGATGACGACCCCAGCAAGCCAAGCGACGGCCACCACGAGCAGTTCCTCATCCTCGAGCCTCCTCCCTGCAAAATCATGGCAGCATTTCGTTGCTGGCGGGTGAGTCGACCGGACTGCACGCCCGAGCGCCTCGACTCATATATTTTAATAGTCTGGGGGGGATGTGCGGCGCCATTGTTACTAGTCCATTTGACGTCGTCAAGACGCGTCTACAGTCGAGTCTTTTTAGGGAGAAGCACGTGTCGGTCGGCATCGCTGGTGGTGGGATAGCTACCCTGCCGCATCGTTCTGGGGGCTTGCTATGGAATTTCGTGGAGACTGGCCACATCCTTGGGTACGTACGTCCTCCCCGCAGCTTGTCAAGATTCACGTGGCAAACAATTTTAAATCGCACCCTTTACCCTAACAGCGATATCTACCGCAACGAATCTCCCCGTGCGTTGTTCAAGGGTCTTGGACCGACACTCGTCGGTGTTATCCCCGCACGTTCGATCAATTTTTTCACGTATGGCAACGGAAAACAAATTATTGCCAACCATTTCAATCATGGACAAGAAAACTCATACGTCCATCTCACTGCGGCAGCCATCGCAGGCATCCTCACGAGCACGGCAACGAATCCTATTTGGGTCGTTAAAACGCGGCTACAACTCATCGAGGAGCGGCGACAAGTCGCTCCGGGTTCTGGCGTAACGTCATCTACCACAGGGCGACCAGCATCGAAAATCATAGGCGGGAGTTATTCCATGATCAAGCAGGTATTTAGGGATGAGGGAATTCGCGGATTCTACAAGGGCCTCAGCGCGAGCTATCTCGGTGTCACTGAAGGGACCATCCAGTGGGTCCTCTACGAGCGGTTAAAGCGACTCTCTGCGGATACGCAGGGTCGGAGCGGTGTTGCGGAGTGGTTTGGTATGCTCGGCAGTGCGGGGACGGCCAAGTTTGTCGCTAGTCTGATCACATATCCTCACGAGGTGCGTCTCGAGCGATGCACGCTATCAGCCCCTTTGTGCTAACGATATCCCACTCAGGTGTTGCGAACGCGGCTACGGCAGCCGCGCGTCAACTGGCGTTCTCAAGTACACTGGTCTCTGGCAAACGTTACGGACTGTCATTGCAGAAGAAGGCGTGCGGTCGTTATACGGAGGGCTCAGTGCTCACCTGATGCGTGTCGTACCGAATGCGGCGGTCATGTATTCAATATACGAAGGTGTGCTTCGTTGGGGTTAGATATTCTTTGGCTTCCCTGCTTCATGAGCCCGTAGATTTATTTTTACAGCGGCCGTTAATCATCTCTTCGCTGATACCTAGTATCCCACTCCACGTACATATATTGTTTGGTTATTGCGCTGTCGTTATTGCCGTCTCACATTCTGTACTGTTACAAGCCACACTCACCGTTACCCACAATAGCTACACCACTCTGACATTCCTGAGCGCTGCCAGCAGATGTGTGCTATCGCATACTTTCGATCGCCTGTCCAACTCGCAGCACCAACTCATCCATCCCCCACTGTCCTACAATGCTCATCCCTACAGGCCATCCATCCTCCCCTAGTCCTATGGGCACACTTAAAGCGGGTAGTCCGGCCAGCGAAGCAGGAACAGTCATGACATCTTGCAAGTACTCGTCCAAGCTGGACGCATCACTTCCGTCACTACGGTCGTCCTGTTTCGATGCAAGACGCGGCGCAGTGCGGATCGCAGAAGGGTGGAGTAAGACATCGACCCCGTCGGCACTCAGAGAAGCCTCTGGATGAGCGAGGTAAACGCATGGATGACGGAAGACCTTGTTAAAGTCGGCCTTGACATATGCGCGCACACGTTGGGCTTGTAAAAAGTAGTTGTCAAACGCGCTGCATCACGTTCAGTCAGTGTCACTATTTGATCCACCAGGCAAAGGTGTAAGATAAGCCTCACTCGGCGGTCAGGGCATATGTCCCTAACAGTATCCGTTTTTGTACTTCACGACCAAACCCGACAGATCGGGTGTGGGCATACACGTTGCTTGGTTTCGAGCAGGATACTCCGGGAGGGGGCGGACGCGGAGACCTGTCGGGCACAGGGAGCGTGAGCACTGTCGCCCACTCCAAACATGCTGTAGGATGCAACGGACGAAGAATAGAACGAACCGTACTGAATCCCGTCGAACCGAGCAAGGTTGCTGGATGCTTCAGCACTCGCGATAACGTAATATGCGCTCAAGGCATACTGCGTTGCTGGAAGAGAGACAGGTTGGATATACGCCCCGGCATCTTTGAGGGTTCGGATGACATTGCGTAAGGAAGTGGTGATGCTAGGGTCCAATTCAATTGGAAAGTACTCCTAGGAGTTACGCGTCGAGATTATGGTCAGACAGGCTAGAAAGGATGAAGTTGGTTACCTGTGGTATCCCGATCCTTAGACCATCCTAGACTGTTGGCTCGAACGCGGGAAGACATTTGAGGAAGATATGATTCTACGTGTAAGCTTGCCCTCTTCCTGAGGTCAATCGATGCCGTGGTTGGGTCCCGTTTATCATATACTGATATGACCCCTAGGTATTCCATGAGCGTAAGGAACCTACAACCGGAGGCCAGCACGCACCGAAGACCTCCTTGACAGTATCTACAGACTTGGCGAACACGCCAACACAGTCGAGGCTATCTGCGAACGAAACGATACCCCACCTGCGATCCTTGAGCGCCTGTCACAAAGAGATCGCATACTACAAGGAGACAAGTTCGCTAACCTACTAACGAGGCCGTAAGAGGGCTTAAGTCCTACGACACCGCAATACGAGGCAGGTAGCCTGATGGATCCACCTGTATCCGTTCCCAGCGCACTTTGAAACCGCACGTCAGAATGACAATTGTCTCGGAATGCGACGAGACTACACACGCGGTACACATTCCAGCTGCAACACTTGCCGCGCTCCCACCTGAGCTACCACCCGCCGACCTGCGCTCGCGGTCTGTCCATGGAACATCACGCGCGTCAGGAGATTGATGTGGATTGACAACAGGCCCGCGAATGGAGTTGACGTTGAGGGATCTGCATCGGCCTGGTCAGCTCACCGTTCCTCGGATGCGTAATCACGAGATGGAACACACCCCATGCCAAACTCGTCGCAGTTAGCTTTCCCAATAATTTCAGCACCTGCATCCTGAAGCAGTTCGACGGCGGTCGCGTCGAATGGTGATGTGTACTCTGTACAACCATGAATTTTCGTCGGCTTCACGAAACGGGAAGAAGACGACGCACCAGCCAGCATGGCGGAAGAACAGCTCGTCGGAAATGAGGCCGTACAAATATTGTCTTTGATTGCAATGGTCATGCCATGTAACATTCCGTCGGGTCGAGTAGTGTGAGGTGTTTTGGATGTATGAGTGAGCGCATTGACGCTGTCGTTGAGGTGATGGATGGCCTGAGCTGAGATGGAACGTCTTTGACAGATGGCGGACCCTAGGTAACGCGTCGAAGGCGCGAACACGAATATTTGACGAGTTATTGGTGGATGCATCTGACGTCGACGCGACTTGAAAAAATGATTTGTTCAACTTGTGTACCTGTCACCACCAACGCCATTTTGCAACCTCAGATCTGAAAAAAAAAAAAACCTTCTCATAGGGTAGTTCGATACTCGGGAGAGACCGCCGTTGTGTCGGGACGACTATCCAAACCACTGATGGAAACTGACATTGTCGACGTTCGTACACAGCGCAAACTCTTCTTGAAGGACCGGCCTGAAATATCGGAACAGCAGCTTCCCCTCACTGACGAGCCATACTGGTTGTGGACGTTTAGGTTTAGGTTCAGTCAACTAGAGAAGGATCGTGCACTTGAATCAGCTCGTTCAGTTCGTCCCCTCAGTGTTCCTCTTCAATGTTCAAACCGCCTTCAATGATATATTTCTTGATGATATTCCCCAGATAGCGCGAAGCAAGAGAACCCTAGGCGACCTCAGGAAGTCTCTGATTGGACTGTCGTCCATGTGTGGGATCCGGAGTTCCATTATACCTCCCTTATCTTGTCATCCAATTGTCACTTTAACATACCGACAGCACGGTGCTTGCTTGATCACACGCACGAGGGAAAATCTCAGCGAAAAATGCGCCGTATAATCAGACGACCCCACTTGCGTAAGACCTTATCGATTGTCCTGGCACGATGCCTCGAACGATTCTCCTTGGCTTTGGTGTCGATGTTGACGCGGTCGCTGGCTGGTATGGGTTCTTCCTACTTGGCAGTGATGTTCTCTGACGTTACTAGGCTTGGTTCCTATGGTGGCGAGGATTCTCCTCTTGATATTTCAAGAGTATGTCACCTCCGATAATCTATGTTTTGTCTTACGCAGCACGCCAGGGAATATACGCTGGTGAAGTAGGAGTACCTAGGCTCCTCAAGCTCTTCAAGAAGTATAGTATCACAACCACTTGGTTCATTCCTGGTACGTGTATTCTGCGTAGCTCACATTACGCTGATCTTGAAGGTTCTCAGGACACAGCCTGGAAACATTTCCGAAGGAGATGGAAGCTGTCCGCGATGCTGGGCATGAAATGTATGTTGCCTAGTGTACATGCCCTACAACTCATTCCGTTGACATCCCATGATCAGCGGGCTTCACGGATACTCTCATGAGGTACGCGCAGTACGTATGAACTTGCTAGATCTCGTATTTATCCCTGCAGAACCCAACAGCGATGTCGCTCGAGCAACAGCGAGACATCCTAGACCACACACACAAACTCCTTACAGACTTCAACTTTGGAAGGCCTCCAAAGGGAAGTGTAGCACCGTGGTGGGAAACGAGCAAGGAAGGCACGGCGCTGCTCCTCGAAAAGGGCATCGAATACGGTGAGCAAACTGTGTTTTGTCGTGTCATTCAGTTTCTGACAGCCTTTTCTTTTCTTTCACCAGACCACTCCAGCATGTGCCATGAGTGAGTCCAGACTTACTACAACCATCCACTTGGGCTGAGCTTTTCAGTTCTCAAGCTTATTATCTGCGTGACGAAGAACAGTGGACCAAGATTGATTACTCAGCGAAAGCGGCGACCTGGATGGAACCGCTGAAGAAAGGAAATGAAACTGGGATTGTCGAGATTCCGGCGAATTGGTGCGTTCGCTATTCCAAAGGTTCACGATATTAGGTGGTTTAACCGCTAATCGCAGGTATTTGGACGATTTGCCCCCTATGATGTGAGTGGAAGTGCATGACAGTGTAGCCTTTGCGGACCGCAGTTTCTTTACTTCAGGTTCATCAAGTCGAGTTCAAACTCACACGGATGGGTAAACACGCGAGATGTGGAACAACTTTGGAAGGACACCTTCTCGTATTTGTACAGGTGGGACACCCGCGTGATCCTCCTTATCTCGACACTCACCTGAAGCTAGGGAAGAGGAGAACTTCATTCTCCCTATCACCATTCATCCTGACGTCAGCGGGTAAGATGGTCCAGAAATAAAACGCACAGAAGCTGACACTGATGTATTCTTGACAGCCGTCCACACGTCCTTTTGATGTTGGCAAGTACCTGCCAATTTTCTGAGATCTTCTCTCACACGTTGGAATTCAGGAACGTTTCATTGAATGGATAAACACGCACGCCGATGTTAAATGGGCGACACTGCATGAGATGTCCGAAGAATTCCGATCCAGAGTTGACCCACCCGCAGGTGCCCAGATGCCCAAGGGATTCGTGAAGAAGATGGCCGACCAGGCGTAGGGTAGTCGATGCGCTAAGTAGGTAATAACGTGAACAAATGTGGAACTTGAAGCAAGGCATACTCGATCCTCAATTCGACAAAACTCGCCCATGTAAAAAGGGAGCCCGCGGCCCGGTGTTACCCTCCATGATAGTTTTTACTAGTGACATCGACTGCCCCCGTGATACTCCTGGAGCCTCTCACGCTGGATATGAAACCACTGCGCACTGCGTAGTAGATAAACAATATCTGGAGCAAAGTCCCGATAGCGTCACCCACCAGTTGCTGATTATCGATTAAGGACTAAGTAATGTCTCTCCCCCACATCCCTCAGGATTTGCAACAGGGCGTCCGGGTCGCCGTCGAGACAAAGTATGGGCCGGTTAGGGGTGGCCGGACGAACAACGGGGCAGCAGTATTCCTCGGTATGTGTGGGACAAAACAGATAAGATTGGCAAGCTTACTCGGGCCTAGAGGTTCCCTATGCTTTGCCACCTGTACGTTTTACAGACCCACAACCACTGCCCGAGGGTTACCTCTACGAGGACAAGGACTATGTCTACGAAACCAAACGTGAGTAATACTTCCACCGTAATGCTCACAGGCTCATTTGAGGCATAGATTGTTATCAGCCCGCCAATGATGGACAAGGCGCAGGTATTTGGGTTTGATTATCGACTGTTCTCTATCTTGACAGCAAAATCTGTTTGCTAGGAACCCTCTCTGTGGATAGGAAAGGTTTCGGTGAACCTTCGGAAGACACGTGAGCTAAAGACGTCCTCTTGGGTGGAACCTCTGAAAAGTCTATCAACAGCCTCTTTGTCAACATCGTATCCCCGTCTTCTTTTACACGGGATTCCAAGTTCCCAGTCAAAGTCTACATCCACGGAGGGTACACTTCCCTTTTGTTTCGTGCAAGGATTCAGCGCGGTTGACATGTCAAATCCTCAGGTTCCTCCAGTTCGGCTCTCCCCATGGACTGAGCGCTCAGGCGCAATATGTCGCTCAAGAACGCTCCGAGGTCTGGGTGAATATCGGATATCGTCTCTCGGTGTTCGGTTTCCTTGCATGCGACGAGCCTAAGATCGATGGGAACTTTGGATTCAAGGATCAGTGGCTCGCGCTCCAGTGGATTCAGGAGAACATCGAAGCGTTTGGAGGTAAAATTCTTTGAGTGATGGTCCGAGTCGATCACGGGGCTCATAGAGGTTCTGCGTAGGTGATCCTGCAAACGTGCAACTCACTGGGCTATCCGCGGGTGAGTGCTGAGGGGATAAATGGAATGTCAAGCGAGCGATCACATCATCCTCTCAAAGGGGCCCACTCCGTTCACCATATTCTCCATCATATATCCCACCTCCCCGAAGGTCAGAAATCTCCCATCAAATCAGCTATCCTCCAGTCGAATGCGATGCTGTACGTTTCTTGTTCTTCAGTTCACCCAGCACTGTAACGGCCTTACTTCTTCGTCTCACAGCACGACTCCCAAGACCGCCCGGGAGCTCCGCCCCCAATACGAAGCACTCTGCCGTGTCCTGAACCTCGACCCTGCTGACCCCACAACGCTCGCGACCCTCCGCGACCCCTCTCGCATTCCCGCCACCACCCTCCTCCACTTCATCGAGACCGACAAAGTCGGGGTCGAAAACGGGACCTACCGCGGCTGCCTCGACGGTACTTGGATCCCCACCTCCCCCGACCCGATGACCTGGCAACGTTCCGGTCAACTCGCCCACAAGCTCCGCGAAAAGGGCATGACGAGCATCGCCATCGGGGACCTCTCCGAGGAATGGTACCTGTATGCGATCGCACACCCTGTTCACGGGCCGCGCGACGTGTTTCCTAATGTGTTGCGGTACTACCCGCAGGCGATCTCGGAGCGTCTTGTCGCCAAATACAGGACGCTTCCGGAGGATGCGAGCGTGGAGGAGGGGGAGAGGCTGATGGGGGAGATTTTGAGCGATGGACAGGTACATGTACCCGTGCGGATGTTTGTGCGGGACTTTTACAAGGCGAATTTCCCGGTGGTGAGGTACGAGATCAGGTGGACACCTGAGCAGGTGCGGCCGAAAGGTGAGTCTGAAGAGGGACCGATCTTATTGCGTTGGATCCTGAATTTTTGTGATAGGTTTCGTTACACATGCCACGGACCGCTGTTTCTGGGCACTCCGCGTCCCAAGTTTATCCGCTCCACAGAAACAAGTGGCAGTCGCCTGGCTGGATGCTATAGACAACGAGTTCAAGCTTCTTGAGCGCGAAGGGAAACCTACCCGCCCCCTCAACCAAGCGCTTACACTGCGAGAGGACCAAACGATTGCATGGCAATACGATGAGAAGTGGGATCAACTGATGGATATCGCCAAAGTATTGCCCGGCGAAGGTTCGTGGGGCCCTTTTGGCTTGGTTCATAATCTGATAACTGCAACCACGCTAGCGTGAACTGACCAATCGACTCCAAGTGAATTGCTACAGGATAAATATGATAAGATAGCGATACAGTTGAACAGACCCAACCAGAAAAGATTGTAGTACATAGGAATGACAGTAAGGATCCGGTGCCCGAGCACATAAAGATTAGCAGGGAATAGTGGATGTTGCACGAAAAGGAGCGAATGTGGGTGGTGCTATGCGTATGCCAATGTTGTCTTGTCCTGAACTGCGTCCAACGAAAGAAAGGGTGGTCTAGAACATCACAGCGAATGTAGATGCAGAGAACCAGAGTACAAGCCAAGTATGGAACCATGAGTTCGACACGGAGAGGGTCGCGGCCGCACGGTTTGCTCCCGTAAAAGAATCAGAGCTAGATGTCGCAGACATATCGGAGATGGCAGAGGGCGCAGAGGTGTTCAAGGAGAGTGGGTACGGTGATCCAGTGGTGGTGGTGGCCATGGAAGAGTTAGGAGGGGCGTCCATGATCCCACCGGTGCCAGTGAGACCAAACGAGCCTCCAGAAGCTGAGGGAGCGGCAAACGAATCGGACCCGTTAACCAATAAGCCGGTTCCCCAGGGGATCTGCTGACCATCCTGTTGGGTAGGGTTGGAAGGGGTGACGACCTTCTTCGTAGAATCTGTGATCGTGAAACGGGTGGTCCATGTCTTGTTCGAAGCGTGCGGGGACGAGAACTGATAGAAATAAATGGGAGAATGAGGGACAACCTGCCGTCAGGTACGTGAGCACGACATGAGAAATCGACAGTACACGGTGACTGACCTGTGGACATGGATACGAGATTGTGTTCTTGCCAGGGTCCGTCCCGTCGACAGTCGCCACGGCTAGATGGTTGACGCGTGAGACAAGACTTCAACAGAAGTAGAATAGACGTACTAGTCAAGAAGACCATGTTAAAGTTGTCCCCCGTCATGAGGTCGATGTTCATGGACTGCCAAAGGCCAGTCGGGTCGACATCCCAGCCGACGATGCAGGGTTGCCCCTGAATGAAGACGTCGCCTGGACCAGGGGTGTTGGGGTTGGGGTCGGCGCGAACACAAACGGCAGCAGCAGCGACAAGTGTGAAAAGGGGCGTGAGGAGGGAGAACATGCCGCTTGCTGAAGGGACGTCGAAGACAAGGAATGACAAGGAATGACTAGATGAGAGGAGGAATGAGTGACCCAAGCGTCAGCCACTTTTTGTAGTGGTATCGGTGGACTAGTTCTGAATTTGACTGGCACGTCGGATTGGCATTCTGTCCAAAAATCTGAATACGGAGTAGGTGAGCGATCTCCATCCAGGCCAAGCGGATCAGGCCCGGGTACACCACGGAAATATTATGGCCATTGGGTATCAGCGAGCAGTGATATTCAATACATTAGTACATAGAACTGTTCGCTCACGTCAGTATGCGCAACTGCCATCTACAAGCCAAGTACTTGCTGAAGTATAACTATGAACTTATCAATCCTAGGTCACGTTTGTTTTCATTCATCATACGAGTGTATCTACGCAAATGCAGAGTTAGCACAGGGGATATACTAGTAAGTGGGTACGTAAAGGAACCAACCTCGGAGGCCAAGCGAGTCCATTCTATCAAAGCTCTTGCGTATTCATCTCTTCCTTCATCTAGAGGTCGATTTGGCGTCCAAAGCGTAAAGGAAGTAAACTTGGAGGAAGGTATCAACCTTCTTGTCGGTGGTCGGAATTCCATGTCTGCGTCTGGCCCACAGTCCTCATCCTCCCTTCCTTCGCGTTGCTCCGCACCCTCGTCTTCTATGGCACGTTTCCGACGCGTCGCTACACGCGTTCTTGATTTTGGTTTTGGTTTCTCTGACAAAGGCTTTAGAGGTGGTGTCGCGTTGTCCTTTTCCTTCCCTTTTGAGTTCGGTGGTGTTCGCAAGACGAGACCGCCGTATCCTTCCGGTATCTCCACCCCTTGTCCATACATCTGCCTCCCTCGAAACGCGGCTACAAACCGCTCTATGTTTCTTGACGCGGGGATGCACACAGTCGATCCTGCTAAGTCGTCGCGCGGCACGGTGTCCGAAGCGGGCTGTGTCTCCGAGTCCATCTCCATCTCGACAGCAGTATCCTCCGTAATTTCCGCAACTGTCAACCGCTCAACCTGAGTAATCATTTCGATGGAAGGAGGTCTAGCGTTTGCCAGCGGCTCGTTCTCCTGGCATTTACTTTCTCCGGACAAACTCCCTACGGAAGTGGTAGACGATATTGTGGGGAGACTTGTTACTCCTCCGCTCATAATCGAGGTCATCGACGAGGTTGCTACCGTAGTCGAACTTGAAGGTAAGCTAACTGAGGAAGGGGGAGCAGGTCTTGGGCGGAGGTAGCGGGAGACGGGGGCAGGTCCGTTGTAGGACATGTGGAAGGGCATCAAGGATGGTGTACATGCTGGAAGGTGTCCCTCAACCGGATCAATCTCGAGCGACATCATCGACAAGAGAAAATATGTACTACACAGCCACAAATGTAGTGGGTCGGGACTTGGAATTCGAAGGCACAAACCACATCACGAGACTGCAGATATTCTTGTAATGCCTTATAATACATGCTCAAGAAAACTAAATTGTATAATGATAAAAAGGCTTTATTATCCCTTTGCAACAGTAGGTCCAGTGGAGAATAACCATCGGACAGTCAGTGATTACACACATCATGTCGTTTGGTAAAGGCTGGCAAGGTTCGTCAGGCTGGCACAGCTTTGCATACTCTTTATAACAGTAGGTTGAGTGCATAATAAATGTCAGACCATCAGTGAAGGCACAAATTTATGCAATTCAGCAGTAGTGCATAAGGCATATCAGATTGATACAACTTTACATACTCCTTATAATGGTAGGTATATGGAAAATAAGTGTCAGACAGTTAGAAAAGACGTACATTACTCGGATTAGTAAAGATGGGCAAGGCCAATTGGTTTGAGGGCAGTTGGAAATGTATACCAAACATACCTTTACTGAGCAAGAACATCGATACTCAAGACATCTACAATTTGTGTCCAACACACATTCGTAGCCAACTTTTTCGTTCATGCTTGAATCTCATCAATACAATCGCTCTGATGACATTGTCAAATAAGTGTCAGGAAGATGAAAGTAGGTCAGATATGCATGTGTTGGAAGAGTTTGTCAACTGTGGAACTGGTAAATCAACGTGCAATGATTAACCACGTGGTGATGGTGAATAATTACCCACAGTATGATTATGATGGGCAAAGTGAATCATCCTGGGAGTACATCAGTGGAACAGCCTTCACACTGTTGAAAGTTTGGGCTTGCCACACAAGTAAATCAATGTCTAGGCTCACAAAAACTATCTCAATTGGCTTCATTTGATGGAAATTTTACCTTGTGAAATTTTGAGAAGAAGTTTAGAGGCAGGATTTTTTTTCGAAAATCTGTCCAGTTCTAGACAGTTGGGAACCTTTCTGTCGAAAACTGTCCAGAGCTGTCCAGCACTGTCCAGATAATGGTTGGTTTGCTGATGTAGAGGCAACCAAAGGAAACATTTTCACGCTGTCATCATTGTCGCTCACCAAATGAATAATGGGAAACAAACAACCAGATTGTTCTGCTTTATGATTTCGATCTCAAATAGCCTAGTATAACATTCAAGTTGAACCTAAATGACAATTTAACCACTGCTAGCAATACGGCGCTTCTTCAGCGACTTCGCCACAGACTTCTGGGCAGATCCATCCCGTTCAATCCAAAAAGAAAAGGTGGGTCCAAATACCATCCTGCATTTTCAATTATTATGGTATGTAAAATGAAGCAACCAAGGGACTCCCCTGTTCCACCATAACAAAAGTTCGTCAACAAACCTTTTATCCTCTTTGGTCTTGGTTTCTTTGAACCACTCCACTATCGCTTCATAGAACTCATGGGTGTCAAATACACCATTGACGATTGCCCAAGAACCTGCAGAGGACAGGGCGAAACAAATCTGCAATGCAGTCAGTAATTCATTAGTATCAAATCTGGTGTCGATGATAAACGGCCGATTTACCTGGCAGGCCACATAGGCTATGGCACGTGGTTGAACTGTTTGCATACCTAGGAGTTTGGCCACATTTGACCGCGTCCGTCTATCACCTCGGCGACGTTTCCTGCCAGCAGTTGGCTCAGGACCCTCGTCGTCCAATGCAGAAGTCGGAGAGATAAAGATGGCTTTGAAGGCCTGAAATGGAGAATCAGCGATGATATATGGATTTGTGTGCAGGACATGCCTTGACTAAAATTTCGCCCTTGAAAAGTCTGTTGTTGAGATTGGCAGGGTCTGACTGACCACCAGCATACAGGAATGCCGGCCAAGATTGCGCAGTGTAGAAAAGTAATAATTGGTGATGTGAAGAAAGGTGGGGTGATAGGTTCGTCCCAAAGGGGGTTATGTTTGAAGGAATGATGGATTCAGGTTTGTCTAAGAGTCCTAGAGGCTGCTGGACGATCCGGAATGAAAAGTGGTCGATGTAAAAGTATCCGGGTGGAGGCGAGGCAATGAGAGTATTGATTCGAGTAGATGAGACGTAGAGGAACGATAGAACGAGGTAAAAGAGAAACTATCCAGCTCACTCACACACAGGAGAGTAAACAGGAGATCTTCTGAACGTAGAAAGACAATATTTTTTTTTTGTTAGAAACATGGTTTTATAGTCCTGGGCATAACCCAGGACTGTTAAAGGTAATCCGACCCTAAGTAAGTGTACAGGATTGACGTAGGGTGAGTATGGAAAGAAGGAGTGTCAAACCTTGTAGATGACAAAGAAAGGAAAGGTGTTAGGATAGTAATGACCTCAATAAGGCCAAATCGAGTAGAACAAGTCAAATCGGATGAAGCGGAATACGTACGAAAGAACCGGATTGGATTGCGTTGACTTGGATTGGACTCGGATTGGGTTCGGATGATCTGTAAACGCTTGGAATGAAACCGGGCTGGCACGAAGTCGATGGCGGATGAGACGGGAGATGATATGACATGATGAAGAGTGAGGAAAATGTATCCTACAACCGTAGGGAGTATCTAACTCCTACAGTGGTGATGAGAAAGTCGGGATGGAACTTGCGAATATTCTGCCAGTGACTGTGTCGTTGGGATACTTAGTTCTGTCATTCAAAAGGTTTGCGGCGCAGAGATCACTCATGTGGGATCATTCCAGTTATAGTCAACTGGACACAAGAGGCTTCCAGTCGCGTCGTTGTAGAACCCTCTCCCACTCTTGTCTTCAGAGCTGAGGGGAGGATCAGGCTTTGGTATCTCCTGCATGAGCCAGTTGATGACCAATACTTTAAGCCTGTGGGTATCGTCAGTGCGGCCGGTGTCAGCACCTCGTTCGAGCTATGTAAATTCACATCAGTCCTATTGTACAAAGTCCAAGGAAAGAAAATTCTCGCCTGTTGTAGAGCATCGCCAAGCTCTGTCTGGGGAATAGCATGAATGGAGGGAATCCACCGTAGAAGTTCTCTGTAGGATCTGTACAAACGGTTCTCCCTTGGGCGTGCTATCAATTATACTGATAAGGAATGTAAAACAGTACGCACGCCTCTGTGTGGTTCGCAGTGTTCATGTTGGCAACATGGGCTTGTCGGTCTGCTTCCGCCAACATGTCATTGACACTGTCGTGAAGAGACACGAGGCGTCTGATGAGTCGTCCTTTGTAATGAAAGCTTCTATGAACGCTACAGATAAAAAAGGTCAGGTCAATGGGCACAGAGAATAATTGCAAGATACTCTGCGATCTGCTTTGGAGGTTGCCAATATTCAAGTTACGGTCTTGCAAAGCAATAAGACATGCCATTTGTTGCATCAAAAAAGCAGGATCGACAGTCTGGGGTGGGAAATCATCTGCACTAGACATTGTTCAGGGTGAGATGGGGAAGACAGAATGGAGGTAACGATGCATGAGCAATGTTTTCAAGGTATTTCAGAAGGTGCTCACGTGGACAAACTGACCAGAGAATCTATAATCCACCGGACAATGCCACGCACACATGCCATGGCCATGGCCACGCCAAAGCCTCCCTGTCACCCGAGATGCATCAGCAAACCAACCATTATCTGGACAGTGCTGGATAGCTCTGGACAGCTTTCGACAGAAAGGTTCCCAACTGTCTAGAACTGGACAGATTTTCGAAAAAAAATCCTGCCTCTAAACTTCTTCTCAAAATTTCACAAGGTAAAATTTCCATCAAATGAAGCCAATTGAGATAGTTTTTGTGAGCCTAGACATTGATTTACTTGTGTGGCAAGCCCAAACTTTCAACAGTGTGAAGGCTGTTCCACTGATGTGGAAGGAGCTGGGTAGCGCCGCTACCGGACAATGCCGCACGCATCGCATTGCTGTGGCCATACCAATGCCTCTTTGTTGTGCCGAAATGGAAAGACATACATCTGAATTGCTGCCAGGCAATGCCACGCGAATGACATCAGGAAACCCTGTTTTTGTGCTGTAGTAAGCAACCATTTTTGGTAGTGACTGTAGCCTATATAGCACTGCATAGTCATTGCATTCACACTTGATTACTACATAGTTCTTGCATATCCATTCTATTCACACAATCACTACATAGTTCTCGTATATCCATTCTATTCACACTCAATCACTACATAGCTCTCATGTATATTATATCTACACTCGATCACTATATAGGCTCTAGGTAACCGCACAGGCACACCCCAGGGTGGCAGTGTGCAGACATGTATGAGACAAGTGCGACACGTGGACGATATCGTGTCGCAAAGTTGTGTCGCATTGCCATCGCAAACCAGTCATGGGCTAGCATGAAAGGAGAGGACGACTCGGAGGTGGCTCCTGAGATGAGCTCCACCCTCTCGTCTGTTTCGCAAGACTTTGCCAGTGTGCGCATGCCAGCCTGAGGTAAAGCCGCGGGTGTCCTGATACTTACTCATACCAATACCTGTGCTACACGAGAACCGTGCTATCGTGGTTCCCGTGTCTGAGTCATTGTCGCTGTCGTCAGGCAAAGTGAAGGGAGGGGCGGGGGCGACAAGAACAATACGAAAGCCACGCTAGATCGTGGTCTTCGCGTTGTTGTTGCTGTCATTGCCATGCGGGGTGAAGGGAAGGAAGGACGATCCAAGGCGAAGGCGATGAGAGCAATGAAAACAACACGAGAACCGTGGTTCTTATGTTGTGGTCGCAGTCGTGTGGTCTTCACATGGTTTTTGCGTCGTCACTGTCGTCATCAGGCAAGGTGGAAAGTGGGTCGAGGGAGGGCAACGAGAAGAGCGCGGCTATTGCGTTGTTGCCGGCATCGCATGGTATTCGCATCACTGCTAGTATCGTCGTCAGCTGAGGTGAAGGAAGGGAAGGACGAGGCGAAGGTGATGAATGTGACAACAGCAATGCCAGAATCATGATGACATGGTTCTCGCATTGTTGTTGTTGTCTTCATCAGGTGAGCTAAGGGGAGAGATGAGGCAAGGGCGGGGCAGGTCAGGGTGGGGTAAGGACAAGGCCGAGGCCGAGGCAAGGGGCGACCGTGCAAGATAAGGGCAAAGGTGAGGGCAAGGCGAGGTGAGGGCAAGAGTGAGAAGATGGGGACCCGATACGAGTCAAAACGCAACTACTGGCTGAGCAGGAAGGTCAGTCCGAATGGAATAAAGATCAGACCAATATGGATGTACCTAGGCCACCCACACCACATTCCAACCATGCTAGACGTTCTATCCACCGTAAAAACCCACTGTGTCGTCGAGGTTGACTCAAATGGAGGCCTACAACTTGAGTTAGTCTGGCCAAAGTGACAAAAGCACTTACTAGATCATACCGTTGGATTCCGGGGCTCCCACTGCTAGGGCTTGCAAGATGCCCATACGAACGTGGCGTCGTTGTCGTTGTGGAGTGAGGTGAGGGAGGGAGGGGGAGGGCAGGGAGGGCATGGTGCAGCAACGCGGCACATTGTGACGTCATCGTCATGTCCAGGTGGCACTGAGAGTCAGGTGGAGAGGGTGGGTGAGACATAGGAGAGAGGTGTAGGCCGTCGTCACATCGTCGGGTGAGAAGGGCATTTGAATACTTACCATTTTAGGCAACACCCGTGTCCTGGTGAAGGTAATATATCCCGGCTGTAGTGCAATACTCAGGGGGATTGAAAGAAATAGAAAGAGGGTGAAGGAATGTGATTCCGTTCGACCCAGGGACAACACTGAGTTGGTGAACGACGAATAATGGTTTTTGAGTAGTCCGAGATGAATCTGGGGCGAATCCAGATTAAAACGGATAGAAAAGCGGACACGGCAGTCCGATCCGGATCGAGAAAATACGAGGAGAGCGAGAGAAAACGAACGTCGACCGAAAACGATGTGAGACAGATGCACACGGGCAAAAGCTACTGTATTTTGTCAATACAGTGAATTTATAGTCCTCGGGAATACCCTCAGACTTGTCCTAAGTAAGGATAATAATAAAAAAAGAAGGTTTTCGTATGGTATAAAGTTCGAGAGGCACCCGAACGTCCCTGCAAGGGCTGCATGACATGGTCTAGCCAATGCTAAGTACGAATAAGGAGCATCAAAAATAAAATAAAAGAGTCCGAGGCAAATTGGGCGTGGATACAGCAATCCGGATGAGTTCGCACAAGCAGACAGATCAGGATCGGGATCGGGTGACGACAGGGTGCAGAAACGTGCTATGCGAGCACAGGGAATACCTATTCCCTACACTGGGCCTGCCAGGTTGCCTGATCAATCGCACCTGCTCGCACAAGGTTCTCTACAGACTACGTAGAGATTCGTTCGACAATCAGCTCTGACTACGGTGGGCGAGAAGGATCAGGTTACATTTTTGGGTGGTTTCCGAGTGGTGACTCGCTAATATTCCCATCACCCTATGTAATTACTTACCACTATGTAAGCAAATTCAGTCATGAGCTTATACCATGATGCACGACTTAGAGATTACAATGTTATAGCTGTACATAGTATGCAATATTGACATAACATGGCGTGTAGTGATTCTCGATGGTAAGAAGGCGACAATACAAATAGTTGTCGTCAAGACAGTGATTCTAGGTGAATAACACGAGCTACAATATGGATTCACCAGGTGGCTGCCAGTGGTGATGCGAAAGCGAACATCTTGGTTTTTGAGTGGACGATGGGAATGGCCTCGGCTTTGGTGAGACCGGGCGACGATGATGCGGTGAAGGTAAGTAATATAAGGTTGAATGAGAAGAAAGGTGGGGCGATAGGTTCGTCCCAAGGGGGGTTATGTTTGAAGGGATGATGGATTCAGGTTTGTCTAAGAGTCCTAGAAGCTGCTGGACAATCCGGAATGAAAAGCGGTCGATATAAAAGTATCCGGGTGGAGGCAAAGCGATGAGAGTATTGATTCGAGTAGATGAGACGTCGAGGAACAATAGGACGAGGTAAAGAGAAACTACCCAGCTCACTCACGCACGGGAGAGTAAACAGGAGATCTCCTGAACGCAGAAAGACAATATTTTTGTGTTAGAAACAGGGTTTTATAGTCCTGGGCATAACCCAGGACTGTTAAAGGTAATCCGACCCTAAGTAAGTGTACAGGATTGACGTAGGGTGAGTATGGAAAGAAGGGGTGTCAAACCTTGTAGATGACAAAGAAAGGGAAGGTGTTAGGATAGTAATGACCTTAATAAGGCCAAATCGAGTAGAACAAGTCAAATCGGATGAAGCGGAATACGTACGAAAGCACCGGATTGGATCGCGTTGACTCGGATTGGACTCGGATTGGACTCGGATGATCTGTAAATGCTAGGAATGAAACCGGGCTGGCACGAAGTCGATGGCGGATGAGACGGGAGATGATATGACATGATGAAGAGCGAGGAAAATGTATCCTACAACCGTAGGGAGTATCTAACTCCTACACCCGAGGGGAACTTGGATGCTGACTGTCCTCAGTCGGTCACGTGATGTACGCGCGAGCTGGGTTTGAAAACTGAACAATGTGCCACCGGACATTACTTGAACGCGTTGCGTCCACACTTCTCTTCTATTCTCTTTATCTTTTACACTTCCACTATGTCGTACGCTGAGTCGATCCTCAAATACGTGGACACGCAGAAAGCAGTCGATCCGTACGAACCACGCGTCTTCGCCGAGACGGAGCTGAAGCATGCGAACAGACGCGCCAGGGACTTCGCGAAGACGATCCCGGACGATAGGGAGGACCTGGCCGAGGAGCAAACGATGTGGCGAGAGGAATGGGATGAGATCCTGGTACGTAGTTAACTGATCGCGTCTCGTCGTGTACTAACCGTGAACTATTCGTTTTTACAGAAACATCTCAGCGATTGCCTTCGACAGGCTCGGGACGCCGGCGTCGAGGCTCGGGTTGACAACGCGGTCACCCTCGCGATTCAAGAGTTGCAGAAGGCGATGGAACGGTGGGACGTGGCCAAGAAGCTATGAAAGGCGGCTGATGACGCGGCGAAGGCAACGGCAGCAGTGCACGAGAGTGAGGAACGAGAGGACGCAGGGGACGAGAAGACGCGAAGGAGGCGCGAGGAGAAGGGGAAAGCGCCAGAGGGGAGAGAGAAACGGAAGGTGCGTGTCCGGATACATATCCGGTACGCGCGATGCTAACGAGGTTATACACACAGCATCCTATCGTGATGGAGAACGAGTCGGAGGGCGAGGACGAGCCGATCATCGTCGAAAGCAGCACGGCCAAGAGCACGCCACCGACCCATACCGATTCGCTGCGGGAGGAAGGCGACATCGACCACGAGGTGCCGTGCGAGCGGTGCGAGGGCGCAGGGTACCCCTGCTTTGGGGTTCCTAGTTGTGTATGCAGACGCTGCGGAAAGGACCGCCAGAGCTGCACGTATTCAAGCGGACGTGGCGGCAAGAGGGCGAAGACGGATGGGAAGGTAGAAGCGACGAGGGTCCCAGGTGAGCAATAACACGTTGCTCATCAATCCGCGTGTATTAATACATGGTTTAGCTTCGCAAAAACCGGTGGTATTCGTACCACCGGGCCGACTGTTCGCGGAACCGTCCAATCTGGTTCCGGATACGCGCAAGGCAAGGCCGAAGCCGCGTCGAAGGAGGCTGAGTTGGAGAAGGTGAAGGCCGTACTACGGCTTCTGTAGATAGAGTCGTCGTTCCCGCTGTGTCGTAGTATAGCAATCGATCCGTGTCCTCTGTCCAATCCGGTCGCAATCCCTAATTAAGCAATGAATGGAAAGTGATCAATAAAACGAAATGTGAGTGAAAAGAAATGAGAATAATTAATACGGGGTGCGGTTGTCCATCCGGCTTGTCTTCTTCGGTCATCTTTCGAGTCTATACCTGCACTAATCGCTTCGCCGAGTGGCCGGATTGCGTATGACAGTATTTGGTTTCAGATGAGAGAAAAGAAGTAGTAGCAAAAGTGAATATCTAAATAACAACGGTTATGATCGAAGACAAAGGAACTGGCAGTATACGAATGGTTTTGTTGTTTTATTTTTCTGTCTTGTTGTATCGAAGGAAAGAGTGTATCATATAAATTGTCTGTGTGTTTATCGGCGGTTTTCGTTGTTTTAGAGGCACCAGATCGAATCCCGGGGTAGAGATGGATACGTATCATATGGCTGACTTTATGTTTTATGCTTTGAGACGATGCTTGGACCATTGCCAAGTAGTCGCGACGTCGACTAACAACGGCGGATCATCAGGTTGAACTATAAAATCAATGAACCGGTTAGTAATGCGCAGAAACGGATCCGTATACGAGCGGATGGCATCGAAAGTGCGTGTTATGCGACTAAAAACGTGAAAAACTGAGCTTGGCATTAGGTACCAACCAAGCTCACACCGAGGGGAACTTGAAATGATGACCTCCCGGGCATCGAAAGTATGCAAGGGCTGCGTTATATGTACTCGCGGATTAAGCAGTGACAGATGGGGAATAGGCGGATTAAGTTTTGAAGGCTCTGCGGTGAAACTGGCTACCCAGGCGGATGGTGAGGACGAAGGCAAAGCGGCCGTAACGGAAGACCGGATGTGAACGAGGGGAACTTGAATAGTAAACGACAGGAACGCGGATGAACAAATGCAAGAAGGAGGCGGATTAAAATGGGGTAAGGACTCGTGTGTAGGTAGAATGAGTAGTTGAAAGGTGCCCGCACGAACGTTCAGATGTTTCGTGGGCCTTGGGAGTATGCAAACGGCAGCGATCCAGATACGACCGGTTGGGACTGTCTCAGCCGGCGGATCATGACGATCCTTTACAAACCGGCTGACACTCGTTCGTCCTAAAATGTTAGTCTTGCGCGGGTATGAAACAAAAATAGATAAAAATGAATGCCTGAAACGGTCAGGGTACAGCCGAGGGGGCTCGTGTATGCTGCGGATCGAAACGATATTACCGGCCAGTAACGCCTGACTCAGTACAATAGCAGTCCGCAGATGGAGCAGCTGTAGTAGGAAAAGGGAAAATGATCGGCGCGAATGGGGGATGGGTCGATAGGGAGCATTTGAGAGTGATTTCGGGGGAATGGGACGAGAGGCCGGATCGGATGCGAGACCGAGTGCGGACACGACAACGGGGGTATTTCGTAGCTGGGAAATGGCGGGGCTGATTATAGGTTCTACTGATCTGTCATTTGGATCGTCCAAATCACAACCGGTTTCGATTGGACGTGGTGCTGTGTCGTGTATTACCAGCCAAGTTGTTACCGAATATGACAGAGTGTCCGGTTCGATGTCAAGTAGGTCGCAAGGACAGGCTGACCGTGCGTCTGTGATGCTGAGAGGTGTCGTGATGACGGTTGCACGAGGTGCAATCGGGGTTGAGAGTGGTGAGACCGGTTCAGTTAACACGGTCAAATCGATAATAAAATCCGTCAGTCGTTCCGTAACCGACGGTCGCGATGACAGAGCAACACACGGGTTGATGTCCGTAACCGGTGCGATAACCGCAACACTATACGAGTTAGTAGGCGGTCCTTGGATTGATGGTGAAATAAAAACGGATGAAGAGATGGGTCGGTTATACAGAAGCGGATTGTAAGTGTCAGGTAGCGAAAGTGAAGGTGATCGAAGGCAAAGCGAAGGTGTAGGTGTAAAATAAGAATGTGATCCTGATAAAAGAAACTCGGCTGCGTCACGAACGTCATCGAGCACATACGAGGCATCCGGGTGGATATCCGGTTGCAGGATCGCTAACCGTCGACGAATCTCGTACTGTAAATCGACTGGGAAACCACTAAGAAAAAGAAAGTCTCGATCAAGAGTTGCTATTCATTGTCGGGTGAGAAGGAATGATGCTACTTTTGTAAATTCCCGAATATACTTCCCCAGCTCGTCAAGGGAGCGCATTGACTTGGATCGATAGTGATTGACGAGATTTTGGAGATCCTCGAAACGGTACCGGTTATTGAGTTCCGGGTAGAGTGTCTTGACGGCTATAACGAACGCCTGCCAATCCGGTGGATTGGCAACCGCTTCAGGTAGGGTCTCCCAAAGGTCACGTATACTGGGATCGACATAATGCAATGCATACCGTACTTTCTTCGATTGGGGCAGTCCGACGCATGTGCAAAGAAAGTCGTCGTCGTCTAGATATGGTTGGAGATGGGAAGCTTTTCCGCTGAAGGTTGGTGCATCCAGGGTGCCTCGATACGGCATCCGGATTATGCTAGCCGCGATCATGATGGACGGAAATGGTGTCAGTTGATTGTCTGATGCGCTCGTGACCTTCGTAGCTAAGGGCGGATGTATCGTGAGACACGGCGGAAGGGTTAGTAACGGTACAGGGGTGTGAGCAGGGTGAACAGGGACTAAAAGTCAGAAGGTATCGTAACCGGATCCGAAAAAAATATAAGGTTTGTGAAACCGGATAAGGCACAAGTCTGGGACGGGTGTAGGCAAGGTGTGCGGCAAAATGAAGGAAAAGCAGTAGGAGAGCAAAGACGTCCGAATCCGACCCTTCTGAAACCACCCCTCGCGGTGGGCTCCAGTTGAAGGTAAGTAATATAAGGTTGAATGAGAAGAAAGGTGGGGCGATAGGTTCGTCCCAAGGGGGGTTATGTTTGAAGGGATGATGGATTCAGGTTTGTCTAAGAGTCCTAGAAGCTGCTGGACAATCCGGAATGAAAAGCGGTCGATATAAAAGTATCCGGGTGGAGGCAAAGCGATGAGAGTATTGATTCGAGTAGATGAGACGTCGAGGAACAATAGGACGAGGTAAAGAGAAACTACCCAGCTCACTCACGCACGGGAGAGTAAACAGGAGATCTCCTGAACGCAGAAAGACAATATTTTTGTGTTAGAAACAGGGTTTTATAGTCCTGGGCATAACCCAGGACTGTTAAAGGTAATCTGACCCTAAGTAAGTGTACAGGATTGACGTAGGGTGAGTATGGAAAGAAGGGGTGTCAAACCTTGTAGATGACAAAGAAAGGGAAGGTGTTAGGATAGTAATGACCTTAATAAGGCCAAATCGAGTAGAACAAGTCAAATCGGATGAAGCGGAATACGTACGAAAGCACCGGATTGGATCGCGTTGACTCGGATTGGACTCGGATTGGACTCGGATGATCTGTAAATGCTAGGAATGAAACCGGGCTGGCACGAAGTCGATGGTGGATGAGACGGGAGATGATATGACATGATGAAGAGCGAGGAAAATGTATCCTACAACCGTAGGGAGTATCTAACTCCTACAGCGGACATGATCCTGGCGTCTCGATACCCAGGCGTCGGGGGCGATGCAGAAGAGGCCAGAGATGGCGAAGGTGAATAGGATGGGGAGGAGGTATCGGGGGGAGTGGGGGGAGTCATATAGGATGCAGAGAGGTTGGGAGAAGGGGGCAATACCGGCTTGGGCGGGGAAGGATATTGCTGGCCATATGAGAGAGATGGGCTGGTGCTTGATGATGCCGCGAAGGGGTTCACTGAAGGTGGCAGGGTAGACTTCTTTGTCGATGGAAGAATGTATGTGGGGTAGGGACTGAAACCGACGAAATCTTTTCGTATCATAGTCCTTGAACTCCCTTAGGATAATGAGGTTGACGTTTAGTTCCCACTCGAGGTACTGGCACATCACTCCTCTCTATCTGGTTGATCTCGCACAGCTGAAACATGCCCTGAGTGATGATGGACCACGATTTGTTGGAATACGTACTATTGCAGATGACCTTTGACGCGAGCATGAACGCCGATATAAAGAGATGGTGACCGGCAATACAAGCCGTCCCTGGAGTCATGGTCTGAGTCGACTACCTGTCAGTCCGTCCCACCAATTGTCTGACAACGGAAGAGAAAAATTAGCTATGATACAGTCATGGTCAACAATGTGCAAAGAAGACGAAACACGTTACTTACCGCCTCCCCGCCCCCCTCCCACACAGTTACAAGTGTCTCCTGTACTGTTCAAAAAGCCGAAAGTCAATATATCTGTTGAGATAAAATGTTTCAGCTTCAGCCAGCGCGTGGCCCTGAATCCAGTGAGGATGGATGGCGCCATTCAGGAACTTGGGTATGAGGTGACAAACTTGAACTATGCGGTCTACAGGAACCACAGCAGCATGCGGTCGATGGTAGCGTGTTGAGCGGCTGATCCGAAACATCCCCACCACTTCATCAATCTGGCGCAGGGGCTTGAACCAGTGAACGTACGCCAATGGCGTACAACTATCACCTAGGTGTGGAGGCAATCTGAAGATGGCTCGAACCTGGGCCACCCGCAGTCCTGAAAAACACGCAATTAGCAAGCGACTTAGTACCTGCTAGTGTACGTACCATGGAACCCACTCCCATGCTCCAATTCCGAGTGTTCCCGTATGAGAACTGTGTCGAACCTTGCGGGTGAGCGTGGTTTGCGTGGTCCATTTAAACGAGAAGGGTAAGCATGAACTCTTGTGTGGTTCTTGCTCGGCATGTGTTCGCTGGTAGGTAAATCCAGTGTCATCGTTTTGAAACAATCAAAGCGATCGTGTATATTGGCTCGGTAGAAGCGTTGGCCATTCCGAGTTGGGGGTAGCGAATCAAGGAAAACTTGAAGGGCAGGTATGAAGCACACGGCGTCATGATGTTCTTCAAGATACCGAATGGGTTTCTGGGTAAAGTGAGCCCGTCGTGAGATCCGATACCGTGTGATAGCTTGAGGAGCCTGTAAGCCCACAACTGGGGGAGGAGTGTGATTCCGCCAAGCAAGAAAGCATTTGAATTGGATGAATGCCTCTTGCTGTTGCAACCATCGTGTCATCTGGATAGTGTAATCCTTTCGGTTACTTGCAGCGTAGGCCTTCTTTGCATAGTCGATATGGAGACGTTCCGAGTGTTCTGAATTAAACCCGTCCAAACTTCCTAATGCCTTGATAGTTGCTACATAATGGGTTAGCAAGTGAAACTTAGGTATGTTGAAGTGAGTGCAGCATCCATGCTCAACAAAACTTTCCTTCGCTACATGAAAGCCATCCAGAGCATTTTGCAATGCATGTAGAGTATCCTCGGTGTGAGACTGATATTGGGCAATGTAAATGAAGTCAAGAAGGTGTCATGCTGCTTTGATGGTGTCTGGAGGAGTCGTGCCAACAAGCGCACCAATGAATACATGCTGGACTTGCTTGTGATCCGCACCTGTCCATTGTTTGATTTTACTGATGCCATCCTTGAAGTATCGCTGCCCCGAATGGATTGGCATGGCCTGAAAGCGGGTGTCAAGGTCCTCAGATCCGGCAATGGTAGCACACCAGTTTTTTAGATGGTCCTTGAAAATACCTTGATGGAGCTGGTGTAGGATATCGGAGGTGATGGCCAAAAAAATATCGGAATGGGGAAGATCCGCCCAGAAGGGGGAGAAGACGGGTCGAAGGCCATGGGCAATGAAGTTGGGAGGGTAACGGCCCGAGGCTTGTGCGTGGAGTGTGTGAATGGTATGTGTTTTGTCACGAAGCGGAAATTGCCGGTTCTCACCTCTCTCGTCTGCACGCACGAGGCATTTGGGGCATCAGTTCTGGGCGCAACAGGTAACCAGACATTGCTCGGGGTGATCCCCAATGTATGCCGCCAATATAAGGTAAATTCGCCGTATTCGACCATCTGCACAAATAGTTTCAATGCCATCCCGTCCTGCAGCCACCGGGGGTTCAACTAACCTCTTCATGCAGTAGTGAAACAGACACTGGCCTGCAATGGAATTGTCGTCGAACAGGTCCAGTTTGGATGCAGGTAAGTACCCAATCAGAATCGATGCCTGGCGTGATGGCTGACAACGGACTTCTTTTGATATATTTCCTATACTTAGGTACACAGGCCACGCGTTTTTGTCACCTTTGAAACGCGAGAGCTGTGTCTTATTGGATGCCAAGATCACAGGAGCTATCATGACACCCTCTGGCATACGCTGCTTTGGTTCCTCCAAGTCAGGTGCGTGCGTCCTTATCAGATAGAGACACTTACTTGCATTTCCCACCACCAGTTGCCCGTCCACATCTCATCGTACCGCCAACTTTGTCCATCCGCATCTGTGTACACTCTCTCCGGTATGTATGCAATTTCCCCGTCAAAAGCTGGATTACCGATCAGTTCCTGAACACAGGTGACTGGATCTCTGATCCACAATTCCAATTCTTCAGCGTTGCGATCCCCTTCATTGGCTTCATCCTCAACGTCCCCATGCACGCGAATAAGCTCGCACGTCCACTCAGGTCCCGTTGGGAGCTGATCGACAACATTCAGGAAAGCTTTCTTGTTTTGAAAGCAGGGTTGAGTGCATGTCCTTGTCTGTTTCATACCTTGGTGAGTCACTTCCATGGAATCGTTAACCACTGAACTCACTATGCCAAGTTTCAGGAATTCGTCTGTTGCTCGTTGGTTCACGTTTTTGATGAGCCATTCTGCTAACTCCCATTCATCTCTATCAGTAAAGGGGGCGTAATCTCCCTGTCCAGCTGCTTCTTGACTTGCCCTCATCACATCAAATGCGGTCTTGCCAATCCCGAGGATATTTGCAGCACCCTTCTCATTAAATTCTTGAATGTAACGATATGTGGTCATGTCTTCTTCAGCACATCTTACATCTCCATTTTCGTTTTCGTTCTCTGTGTCAGGTTCCACTTGGGGAGGGCCATACCAAGGTGCATGCTGTGGTAAGCCTTCATTGTCTTCGTCTTCCTCATTGTGTTCGTACTGATCAACGAGGATACCAGGAACTGCACCATCAATGGGTGCCACGGCAGCAGGAGCTGCCAGTTTGGACTCCAAATGTGCACGACATGCTCGCGAATGAGCAATATGACATCACACTCCGCTGGCAGTGGGAAAAATCAGCCCACAGTGGCCGCAAGATTGTCTGATGGGTGGCATGGATGAAAGTGACGGAGTACTGTTGCTCGACGAGGCAAGTTTAACCCATCTTAGCTTGCCATCACTAACTTATAATCTAGTGACTGCCCAGTTCAATGAACGTACCCGATGTACCCGACCGTCCATCCGGGCGTCATAATCACCGCTATGCCGAACCAATAACCCAAGGACCCACATATTTTCCTTAGGGCCCTGCAGCCGGCGTAACCATCATTTATTGCACCGATCCAATCAGTGACCGTCATGAATGGACACTAACCCGAATAGTAGATCCTCTGCTGCGTATGTCGGTGTGGCTCGATTCGCCGCCCTTCGGCTCCACTATCAGGCTGATGTCTTGGTAAGCGACTCGTGGTTTGTCCGATGCATCCAACCCACATACTGACTCTTCTCCAGCCACCACTCTTGCTTCATCCAGGTCTGCTCCACAAGCGTGCATTGCGATGATCGTGACCCATGGACCCTTTTGTTTATGGCTCACCGCTTGCAAAAAACATCGGCAGAATGGTGTGATTAAATGGCCATCCCACTTGGTACGTTCCTCTTACCTTCTTGAATATAAAAGGCTGCTGCTTCTCTCCTCAGCCGCATCATCACTCCCCACATCATCGTTGCAACCCCTACTCGTTTCTTAATAGCCCAGATACCTAAAGTTCTTGACGACATGCCGTTCATGCACACTGACTCCACACGGTCAGGCCGTGTTTCTCGCCCCAGCGAAAAATTTCAAGTAATGCAAGGTAATATTCTCATTTCGTTGCGTGAATACAGAGATGAAAAGTGAACACAGGGGAAAGAGAACATGAAAAGGTAGCAGCTGAAAAGGCGTCTACTGACAAGGCGAAATGCCAAGCTGAGCGGACGCTTAGGCGCGAGCAGGTGACAAAGGCTGCTAAGGGACTCGAGAGTGGGACCAGTGCCCAAACCGATCAGTCCCGTCCCACCCGACTCGCACCTGACAACGCAGTGAGTGACTTAGGGTCAATGGTTGGATGTCATTGCCAAATTTCCATGCCACAGTTTTCTGCCAGGTCCATAGGGAGGCCCTTAGTTCGCCACGAGACGCTCTTAGCAACTCAACTGGTGGCGCGAAAGGGTAGCGTGCCACCGGTTAAAGGACTACAACTCGGCGTGATAAGGCCAGGAAAGCCCTTTATGATGATCCCGTCTGAAAAGAAAGCATACAAGGCACCCATGGTCAATCGCAGGGCTGCATCGTACGCCATGGAACAAGAATCCAGTGAGGGTGAAGTAATCCCTCGTATGCCACTCAAGCGTGCACATTCTGAATCGTGAGTTGGCATTCCTCTACAAATTACATACTGACATGTGTAGTATCAGGGAACTCGAACCCACTGATTGTGACGACGACCGTGATCGTGACTATGAGCCCGATGACGAAGACCCCTCAGAGCTGCCGGATATGGACACCGATTCCAACTGCACTGCAACTGCCTTGGACAGTTTTAGCACGGTTCACAGTGCAGATGACGAGCCCACGCCGAGAAAATGTGCCTGCTGCGTGGAGATCATCAGCGACAATGATGAGTCTCATGGGGCCTTACCATCCAAGGCTTTTCAGCCCAGGGAGGTCAAGGCCTCTGCTCTGAGCGCTGGAAGGAAATCCAGGACGGGTGGTAAGCAGCGCGCTCGTGCTTCAGACTGTGACCCGAGCACGTTACCGGTCGTCAAGACTGCCATCGGAATTTATCGTGGTCGTTTACTTACGGTGAACCCTTACCCTTCCCCTGACGGTGAATATAACTGGGCCAGGGAGGCTTGGACTTTAGCATGCAAGCAGCATGAGATCGCTGGTGAGATGGCGTTGGATGAGAGGAACTTTAAACTGGTACGTGATCACTGATTCAGATTCACGAAAATAACATTTCGTTTAGCTCACTCAACATGGATCTCAAACCCGCGGACAATTTAAAACTAAAGCGCGTGCAATTGTCCAAACCGCATTTGGGTTCCAAGCCAGCGCAGACCCAACAGTGATCGAGAAAAACCAGCTCCTTGTCCAGGTGCTCCTCGATGAGGCAGCATTCACTTTCCATGTAAGTGTTTCTTTGTCAGCTTGTGTTGTGGCTCACTCTTTCTTTAGACTCGGGGTGGGTCAGTTGACGAGCACAGTGGACCATACGGGAATCCAGAAATCCAATCTGTCATCAATGAAGTTTTATTCAAGAGTAGGAAGGATGAAGGCGTAAGGTGGTCTAGCTACTACAATCCATTCCCCCGTCCAGGCTTTGCTCTCGCAGTGGCAGTGGTACGGATGTCTATTAATACTCGGAATATATTGCTGATGTGTTCGTATTTAGCTTCATTGTGCTATCGATGAGTGGGCTCAGGGGAGTTGCGCGCAAGTCTCGTTCACCAGAGAGGAGTATTCACCCATCTACCTCACTCACATGGCCACACTCGAAGACTTCCATCGCGAAACGGCTGAATACAAACTACTCGACAAGTTGTTACAAGGTGTCTACAACAATGGCTGGTAAGTGGATGTCCAGCACAATTGACGAAAGTGGCTGATTTGAATGTTCAGTGTCAATGCTGGCATCCCGGGGAGTGAAGCTATGGGTGAGAATAGGAAGGTTGCCGTGCCGAGTCGCGTGTTCAAGAATGCTATCCGCAATTGCCAGTTGGAACAGTGTCGGGATTAGAGAGTACACTGGTACTTTGTAATGGTACTTAGATTTGGGAGAATTGTATGCTGCTTGGTCTGTTTTATTTCATGTAGAGATGTCTGCCCTGCTGCATCTCACCCGAGGGCGACGATGTGACAACGGTGTGACAACGTGTCGCGTCCACGTGTCGTATTTGTCTCAAGCTCCCTCACCATCACACCTCGCCCCTCCCACACCTCAGTGACCTCAAGGCCTCACCCTTCACTTGACAGCGCCACCACAAGTTGATGAATGGTGACACCACGATGCGATGGCACTTCAAGCTTCAGTACTTCAGTCTTCAGCCCACCTCCTACATCTCACCTTACCAACGGTACCTGTGGGCGGTTGACATCTTGCCGGACGGGATGAGAATCATGACAGGATCGTATGTCAAATTTGGTCGCTCTCAACGGGCAAGCAGAAGTGAAGACTCAAGCACAACTACAATCATGGATTTTTATTTTCGCAATCGCGACATGGTTGCACCACCCAGTCCGGATCTCCTCTCCTTCGTGCCACTGGTGGCATGCACCCCTCCCTCTCCCTTTGTGGTGATGAATGGTGACACGGCGATGCGACGCGATGTGGTGGGTATCCCTCTCCTTCATGCCACACACTCCTCCCTCTCCCTTCGTGGTGATGACGACAATGCGACGACAATGCGACGACAATGCGACGACGACAACGCAACGATGACGACAATGGACCTCACCCAACTCCACCTGCTACACCACCTCACTTCCACCATCCCTCTTGTGCCAACCCTTGTGCCACCTGGTCCACCACATGCCCTTTCCCTTCATAGTCACAACAACAACGATGCAACCTCACTCCGCATCCTACACATCACCCTATGAACGCGACCACAACAACGACGCACCTCACTCAACTCCGCCTGCTACACCACTTCACTCCCCTCTCTCCCTTGCACCAAACCTCGTGCAACCTGGTCCACCACATGACTCCCTTTCCATTCATAGTCACGACGACAATGCCACGCCACGCCACCTCCCACACCTTACCCTAGACCGATGCCTAGACCGACACAATGACGACGCACCTCACCCAACCCTGCCTACTACCCCGCCATCGCCATCTGCCTCCCTTGTGTCACTCCCATCGTGCCACATATCCCGAGGATAACAATGGCGATGTGACTGCGACGACGAGGACGCCACAATGAGGAAGACAAAGATGCCATGACAACAAGGACGGGGACGCCACGATGACGACGAGGAGGATGCACCTACTGGCAACCCCACCTACTATGCCGCCTGCCGTCATCCCCCATCCTCTCCCTTGTGCCACCCCCATCGTGCCACCAGGCCCAAGGTCGATAACGACGATGCGACCGTGACAATGATGCCTCCACCTCGCCATCCTCGTGCCACTTCACCTGACGACAACGACGAGGACAAGACGAGGACGAGGATGCTACGAGGAGGAAGACAACTTGAAGGATGCCACGGAGATGAGGAGGACGCACCCCACCTACTATGCCACCAGGTCCCAAGGACGGCAACGACAACGCGATCGCAACATCACAACGAGGATGCAACAACAACAATGATACCTCCACCTCACCTGATGACGAGATGAAGAGGACGCCACAAGAAGGAGGACGCCACGATGAAGAAGACAAGGATCCCATGGAGATGAGGAGGATGCACCCCACCTACTATGTCACCCGCCATCATTCCCCACCCTTGTGCCACCAGGTCCCGAGGACGGCAACGACGACGCGATCGCAACGTTGCAATGATGAGGATGCAACGACGACAACGATACCTCCACCTCACCCGACGACGAGATGAAGAGGACGCCATGAGGACGAGGAGGACGCCATGATGAAGAAGACAAGGATCCCATGAGGACGACGACGACGACGAGGACGCCACGACGACGACGACCCCTCCACCTCACCTCCTTGCGCCACTTCACCTTCCTCATGTCACCACCTCCCTTGTGCCACCTCGCCTGACGATGAGGATGAGGACATGGCAGCGACGATATAATGCATGGATGATGACAATGTCGTGTCCATACATCATGTTTGCCTCCGACGCACGCCAGTTCTCCCAAGCCAACCCACCTGCGTTCACCCGAAAAACACTGGTACCGTCTACACTGGTTTACACAATGGGTCTCTAAAAGTGTTCCGATACGACGAACAAGGTCAGCACCAGTAGACCTTCATACTCAGACCCTCTAAGCACTCCTGTGGTGCCTTGCAACGGACCAAGATGGCACCCATTTCTTTGCTGCGAGAAAAGCCAGGTCCATTTTGTACGTTTTCCTGTTGATCAGGTGATGCCATTCCTGACCCCACTAGCATCATCAATGCATCTACAGGCACTATCTGACACCCGAAAAGATGCACACGAGTAAGTACATCACCCTCACAACCCCCAGCCATCCCCTGACATCAAACCTGCATCTGTGTTGTATGGCCACACCAGGCCATTCCATGTCACCCTCCTGGATCTGTTTTGCTAATATGGGTTTAGATACACTTTAGATAGCTATACTAGATGTTATGAAAATATTATAGGGTTTGTTGGATTATTTTATACAAGCCTGAGGGTGATTCTATTGTCTTGTGGTAGGTCATAGTAGCATTCATAGTGATATGTAGTGCTTTCAAGCTGTTACAACTGTCAACTATGTAGTAAACCCCCCAACTATGTAGTAGCTATGTATAGATGAGAAGACTACTGCTACTATAGCACTGTATAGACTACATAGGACTACATAGACTTTGTGAAGTTTCCTGATGGACATGGCCATGGCTATACCAAAGCCTCTTCTTGTTGTCTGAAAGCAGTAGCATTGTATGAAAGTCAGGTATATAGCAAAAGGCTGACCAGCGAAGCAATTGAAATAATTAAAAGTTTTCCGGCTGGCCACCTGCAACGAAGTGACGTTACATTTGCATCACTATCCTGGAGATTATCATGTCAGGATTGTGTTTTATAGCAAGTTACCCCAGTAAATCAAACACGAAATAAATACCTATCTTTACATTCCTGAGGTCTACTTCATACCCCCACCATCCCCACCTTTCACTGTTCGCTATGGCTATGGCTTCGGACAGGAAGGAACTGCCCGTCGAGCTAGAGAAAATGGTTTTTTCATTAGCGAGTAAAAAGCCGCGTGAGCTGGCTAAGTACATGCGGGTAGCTTGTCGCGTGCATGAATGGTAACAGTTCCTAACTGTCATCTTACACGAGCTGAAATTATTCCTGCGAAGGGTGGAGCCTATCCTCTACAATAAAATCAGTATCTCTTCCGAGGCCCACGCAAAGAGCCTCTTACTTTCGCTCACCATGAGGTTGAAGATGGTCCTATACCTGTATATCGGCATGCCTGTCTCCCCTCACACTGTTGCAATACTCCTCCATCACTGCCCTCGTCTGATCCACTTTGTCCTACATGGGGGATATAACAGCCCCCGTCGATTCTACGTCATCCTCGATGCACTCAATAATCTCATGTACCTGAGATACCTCTTGGTCAATCCTGCTCTGTTTTTTCAAACGTGCTTTGTACATCTTCCTGATGTGCCTGCCTTCCATCGTGTTACACACCTGGATCTGACCACTGACTCGGCCTGGGAGACAGTTACTAATGGGTTCCAATATTTAAACCGCTTGACACACCTTTCAATGCCCTGGAAAATGAGTCGCACGGCTACCAGCTTGCTGACACTCCTCCAACACCAAAATTTAAAGCTGATTTTGCTGTGGTTGGATGAAATTGAAGATCAACCCATGGCGATCAAGAGTCTACTCAAACAGAGGTTAGATGACCTGAGAATAGTCCTGCTTTGCCAAGCAAGCATGTCATCAAGGAAGCTGAATGGTGGCTTTTGGCTGCGTGCAGAGTGCATAATCGCCTGGCACAAGGAGAACAACAGTAAGTATCATTGATGATGCTTCCGGAATGAGACTAACCTTCACTGGAGTCACTACAGTAGAGCGTCCTACAGGGTTAGAGGATATAACTTCAATTAGCGCAGTTCCCAAGGTCTATTAGTACTGTGGTATGACTTTTGTGCTATACATACCTCAGTTGATGGTCATCAAGGATACGTGTTTTGCTATGACGAAAGAGAGATTAGCGTTATACAGTAGATGCATTGGGGGTATTGGCACCATACAAGAGCGAGTTCAGTGGTATAGATCCAGAGTGAACGTATGAGGTGCATATCCTCGGTGCTTCAAAGGGTCCTCAACCCCACTGTCGCTCAATTTGAGGTGGCGACGGGGCGACCCTATGGACACAAAGTCCAAAAGTGTTCTCTGTGCGACACAAAGTCAGACAACAGAGAGGTTCGAGCGGCACAAAGCCAGCTCTGAATTGGGGAGCTTGGGACAAGGAAGCACGGGCGTTGGTGCAAGTCTTGAGGGCAATGCACGTCAATGGCAAGGAGGGCGGGGTCAGGGTCTTCTGGGAGGATGTTCAGAACGTGCAACGCAAAGTCTTAAGCATGGGAGTTGCGACGTGAGCAACTGGGCACGGGAGGCATCACTCTTGAGGGTGGGTGGTGACAAGGATGGGGAATGCGCGACACGAGGCAGTGAGCAATGTGAATGTTGGGACAGTGGTCACATCAACTCTGCTTCTCTGTTATCAGTTTTCTTGTCTTTCAAACTCAGATACTCACTCCGACACAGCTGTGCTCTCCATTTAATGTACGTGTGTAATCAATAGTGAATGCCGCAGTCTCAGACCGTATGTCATATCATGCCTCTCAGTGACCATCTATCTGAATCTCATAGCCCCTCCCTTACCTCGTCGGTCGATTCAGCAAAATCATCTTCCTTACCCAGTCCGAAGGAAGACGACTCTCTTGCTGCCACAGCGTCTCCACAATCTAAGTCCATTGACAAGTCCCCATCCTGGGCCCCCCACGGTCGTTTTGATCAGCACAACATGCCCTTTTCTGAGACTTATCCTCACAGTCGCTACCCTGAAACCACTCCTCCCTCTTCTCCCGACAATCGTCGAAACAAACGGGTCGCTTTACTTACATCCCATTCCTCGTCAAATTCAAAGCGATGATACCATTACCATCCTTACATTCCCAGGGGAAAAGGGCCTGTCCCCCCTGCGCTGTACTATGCAGCACGGTCACTTGGGATTATGTCCCCCACCGATGTCACGCTTGACGAAGTAGAGCAGGTACGTTGTAACATTATGTGGGCCTGCCAACTAACTCACATGCAAATAGAAGAAGGAGGAGCTCATTGAGGCCCTTTCTGCCATGCCTGACACCATTTTACTGTCAGCACTTGAATCCAAATGGGCGGATCACGAGTGCATTGCCCTACGGCTTGCACTCGCCAAGGCAGAAATGAAATCATTGGAGCAGCATATGGTCTTTCTGACCAACATGCATGACCAGCATGCTGGAGCCCACGCCGTCAGTGGGGCATACCTGAATCTACTTGATCAAGTCCTCGGTGCTCACAGCCTAGAAGATGTCGAAGATAGCAAGCAATTTTACAGGGACACTCATTTGGAGCAGCTTACGGTGTTGGCCATTTCCAAGGCACAATTGGGTGAAATGCAGGACGTGATTGGTCTACGGGTTTCAGACCTGTTCGAAAGAGGCGGTGTTGGGAAAGTCTATGTATCTCATGATTCGGAGGAGCATTTCAGCGGATTTAGCAATTCAGAGAGGACATCATCCAAGGAAGGTACTGAAGATGGATCACCACTCTCCTCCCATTCTGCAGAATCCCAGGTGTCCTCTCCGTTGTAATCTTGTATTATTCTGAATCATTGCCTTACGAGTCTGTGTATGCATGTTGTCATCCTGATGCTATGAATAGACTAATGTCGTACATCTAATTGGACCATTTCTTCTGACTACCACTGATACTCGCTTGATAATGGCACACACAAACCCCCAGGTAAGTATGTCTCTCTATAGACCAACGTCTATAAATTATTTTCTAGTACTACTATCAGCATACATCGCACCAATCACTGGTATCCGCAGCTTCCACTGGCAGGGAAAATCCAACCGTCACTTTCGAGGATCCCACCCAAGATTTATAGCCTAACCCTGCGGCCGTGTCTTCATCCATCGACGCTGGCATCCCGACTGATGGTGCTGAGTGGTTCCCTGTTCATCATCATCCCATGTCAGCTTTCGGTCCACAAGTGGACAATTCAACCATCAGGGCAGTCATCCATGCACCGATCAACCCTTCCTCGCACTTTCCACTTTATGAAGGCTCCACACCTTCATCCTTTGACTCCATTGGTGCTCAACAAGCCATCAGTTGGAGGCATCATGCTGGCGTGCACCCTCCAGCACACGATGCTTCGTGGTTCTCTGCCGATCCTGTGTCAGCATTCGGTCCACAAGCGGATGATTCAACCATCGGGGCAATTATGGACCCACAGATCAACCCTTCCTCGCACTTTCCCCTTCACCAAGGCTCTGCAACTTCATCCCTCGACTTCTTTGGTGCTCAACAAGCTGATTTGAGGGCTCGGGAAACTTATCCAGCCGATTCAATGATCGGTGCCGCTCCATCAGCTCCCCCTACTACTCAACATGTCTTGCCCCCACCAAAGCCAGCACCTAAAAAACGAGTGAGTGTTGTCAAAACGTTTCAACTTGATAAGATGCTAAAAAAATCGATCAAGAAACGTGAACCTCGCAGCAGTCAGTCAAGAGCTGCACTGTCTCACAACAACAACGGCAATGATGGCACACCTGTTGAGCCCTGTGTAACGCTATTGGCAATCACTGTTACAGGGGTCATCAAGCGCACCAAAGCCTACGTGCAAAATAAAATGGTTACGGGGGAAGCCGTCATGACGGAGACTGTACGGAAAAACATGATCATGGATGCTATGAACAGCGCCATGAATTCACTGTTGGGTGCTTCACCTGTCGAGACTCCCAAAACATTGCGCAAGGAAACGGCGTGACCCATCAGTGACATACTACAGCAATGGAAAAGCTATGTTGTGTCTCATGTGAACTCCACTCTTGGACTGCGAAAAAGGTTTCAGTGGGGGGAGCCTAGCTGCACACCAGAAGAGGCTATTGCTTACCGTGCTGCAAGGGCAAATGAAATCATACAGGGCTACGACCATCTGCGCGATGGACCCACCTCTCCCCTCTTCACTGCAGGCTACTTTCAGGATTTGGTGATCAAACATCTATATGTTCACTCACCGACGTTATGGACTTTCATCGACCCCTCAGACCCCCACCCAGTGCTGGACAATCTCTTTGTGTTGGGGGTAGCAGCGATCACTGCATCAGCCCGTGATTACCGTGAAGGTCAGATAGAGAGACAGGAGGTCAAACCAGCCATGTGGCGGGATGACTACCGCAGGGCGAAGGATATGATCAAATGTTTGAGGGAAGACGAGGGGGAGAAGCTACAGCTGGATCAAATCCAGGAATGGATAATGGGCCAGAGATTGGTCGAGGTCGATCCAGCTGCGTGGTCTGAGTAGGGTGATCCGAGATGCAGGGGGTGTTAGAGGCGATGTCAAGCACGCTGGGGATGGCAGTGGTGAGTATGATGAGGAGGAGGTACATTAGTAGAGGGACTTTGGTGCTGTACTTACTTCGGTGAAGTGGGCGAAGAGAGGGTGGACGTAGAGGGGAAGCGCTTCAAAGGGTCTTCAACCCTACTATCGCTCGATTCGTGATGGCGACAGGGCAACCCTGGCAACCCTATGGACACAAAGTCCAAAAGCATTCTCTGTGCGACACAAAGTCAGACAACAGAGAGGTTCGAGTGGCACAGAGCCAACTCAGTAAGATCCGGTGATCCGTGGACAGCGCAAGGTCTTGAATGTGGGCGTGGCAAGGACGGATTTGGAGTAGTGCGTGAGCAACTAGGCACAAGAGATGTCGATCTTGAGGGTCGGGGGGTGCGTCAACGACTGGGCACAGGAGGCGTTGATCTTGAAGATGGGACCCCAGCATGGATGGAATGGATACAGACACTGGTTAGCATGAGCAGTCTATGAGAACTCGCATTCAGGGACGTACCGAGCCCCAACCATGCTCCGAGACCTTACCACCAACGGTGCAACTAGCCTTGTCGCAGAAAACGACTCAGTTAGAACTCAGTGATCCATTGATGAATTGATGACTCACTGTACTCATTGGCACCCTCCAGGAAGCTTCTTCCCACCTGTTGGAGAGATTAACAAGCAACAATAACAACACGAGTCCACAACACTTCGACGAGTTATTGTGGATTATTATACAGTGACAAACATTATCAATCATGGACAACCGACTTTCAGTGTCAGATCTCCGTCCTTGCCACTGCCTACCATCAACATCTTCCTGGATCGTGCCTAGTACCTCCCCTGCTTTATTATCGCTCATCCTAAAGACTTTGCGCGATGCCTCCTGCGCCTGGACCCGATTCAGAGCTGGCTTTGTGCCGCTCAAACTTCTCTTGTTGTCTGACTTTGTGTCGCACAGAGAACGCTTTTGGACTTTGTGTCCATAGGGTCGCCCTGTTGCCATCATGAATCGAGCGATAGTAGGGTTGAAGACCCTTTGAAGCGCTTCCCCTCTGGTTCCACCCTCCCGTCATTCTGGTCTGCCTCGTCGCTGCACCATCTCGCACCTCTAAGTGAATTAGACTCTGCTACCATCAATCCAGGTACAGTACCTAACCCTTAGTTCATCGGCATGATCCTAACCAATATTTTAGCCCCATTCTTCCCCCCCCCAACCCACTATGGCCTTGAAATTTACCCCCCAAACTCGTGCTCATGATTGTAAGCCCTGTCTCACTCTGTTTTCGACATCAAAACCCACACAGTATACCAGCTACATACAAAAGCTTGGATGCCAAATCAATTGCTACAGATTATGGTACTATGACCATCTACACCTCGCCCAACATGTCTTTCGTCCCCGAACCCCATAATGGCGAAGAGGAACTATGTGCTCAAGCAGACAGATGATTTGGTGCCGCGGACTGTTTCCAATGGCCACAGATGTACTGCGAAGAGTACCGTTACGCCGTCTGTATCCGTTGCAAGGAAAACTATCTGGCGCCCGACCCTTTGTCATGGGCATGGTATCACCCCACACCTGAAGACTTCGAGCCCATTCCCCACGCTGCCTTTCAGGTTGGGAAGCTAAAGCAAGAAAAGGCAATTGGCATCGCTTCCTTACTTCGGATTGCATCTGACCACCACAAGGAATGGAAAAACACCCGTGGCGACAAGCAAGACGTCGCGAGTAGGATGGTCCAGTCCCTGAAACACGACATCATGCTACTCCTCAACCATCCCCTTACCTATCATGATATCATTGTCTTCGTCGCTCAAGCTCAACGGTATTTCCTCGACACTTTGGTGTTCCTCGACTATGTAATGTATGTTCAACCTCGCGTTGCCTACCCTTCTGGTCCCCCCCTTCCTGTCCGGTCCCACTGGATGGGTTGTTTCACGCAAGAGACGAAAACTTGCGACGATCTCTTCCACACGGGTGTGCCAGTATGGCTGATCCGTCCCTGCCACACTATCACCCCTGAGACCAACATCGAGAGACCGGTCAAGTTCACGTTCCCCAATGATATTATCTGTAGCATGTATGCCGAAGCTGGCAAACCTGCACGACCTTTCAACAATCTCTATTGTGGACGAGGAGGTTTCAATCGTCATTTCCACACGCGGCGCGCCTACACAGGTTCTGCAAATCAGAACTCCAGTATTCCCGATCCCTCCACCCCTCAACTCTCCTCGCAAGCAGGTAAAATGCCCTCTCAAGCTCAGTCCAGGAGAGCAGAGAAGAAGCAGAAGCAGAAGCAGAAGCAGAAGCAGAAGCAGAAGCAGAAGCAGAAGCACGGTTGACCCCAGTCAGGTAGGTGATCTCTACCGACATTATCGATAAGGTGTGGGCTAACCCATTGTGAAGCAAACTCTGCAGGTCGTGACAAGTGGGCAGAGCTGTGCATGCCCAATATGCCGCTCTCCTTCCGCATGTGGGAAAACACATTGAAACGTGTCGACAAAGACCTGTCCAGGGTGAAGAAGGGCTTGGTGGATCAGGGATATCGTGTCCCAGAACCAGCCCTACTTATCTCACCACAAGCCCCTGAGTGCCGCCAGCTGTTTATGACAAACTGGCTTGCAATTCGTCCTATGTGGATTCGTCGGCTCGATCACGACCCCCCCGCTCGATTCCCATCTCCCCAACAGTGGAGGGAGATACTCCATGGCATGCCCTTCAGGGAAGAGCTCGAAACTGCGGTCACAAGCCGCAGCAATTCTGCCAAGGGTCGTAAACTGGCTGTGCTGGATGCTCTTGGTGACAAGGTTGCTGCCCTGACGCAAGGATCTAGTTATGCCCCCACAGAACAGGTGGATTGGCACGGCAAATTGATTTCAATCCCCTCGCTGACCAACCCCCCACCCCGCCTCGTCAAAGCTATCCTATGGGAGATCTACGAGACTGGTTGGCGATACGAGCTGTGTGCTCTCGATCAAGTCCTCAATCCTTGCTTGTGGGCTGAACATTGTACAGAATGACTCAGCTTCCTTCATGGTATTTTCTTGGGCAGTTCGGGTCTCGTGCTGTGGTCGGAGCCTCTCCCATCCAGAGCTGGCAATCTCGGGCTGACAGACAGTTTTCCTGACAACGAATGGGTCTTACATGCATTTTGTCTGCTTCTCTCCACCTGGCCGAACGTTGTAGGGAATAGGTATTCCCTGTGCTCGCATAGCACGTTTCCACACCCTGTCGTCACCCGATCCCGATCCTGATCTGTCTGCATGTGCGAACTCATCCGGATTGCTGTATCCGCGCCCGTTTTGCCTTGGACTCTTTTATTTCATTTTTGATGCTCCTTATTCATACTTAGCATTGGCTAGACCATGTCACGCAGCCCTTGCAGGGACGTTCGGGTGCCTCTCAAACTTTATACCGTACGAAAACCTTCTTCTTTTATCATTATCCTTACTTAGGACAAGTCTGAGGGTATTCCCGAGGACTATAAATTCACTGTATTGACAAAATACAGTAGCTTTTGCCCGTGTGCATCTGTCTCACATCGTTTTCGGTCGACGTTCGTTTTCTCTCGCTCTCCTCGTATTTTCTCGATCCAGATCGGACTGCCGTGTCCGCTTTTCTATCCGTTTTAATCCGGATTCGCCCCGGATTCATCTCGGACTACTCAAAAACCATTATTCGTTGTTCACCAACTCAGTGTTGTCCCTGGGTCAAACGGAATCGCATTCCTTCAACCCTCTTTCTATTTCTTTCAATCCCCCTGAGTATTGCACTACAGCCAGGATATATTACCTTCAACGTGCATCCTTCTTTTTCGTACATTAATTTAAAGCCAGGATCGAAGTGTGTGGAAGCCTATGAGATCATGTCTCGGGCATGTCTTTTTTACATCCAGACGTTTTTTGATTATTTTGGCCATCCTCCTCTCGTTCCCCATTGGTTTCCCTTAGAGTATCACGATCTGTAGTTTTTTTTACCAGCATGATGTAGTGTTTTTCTTTTATTGTTTATGTATAATCCGTTTTCACTTACAACATCGCGGCGATCTTTTGGCCTATAGTTTGTAGAATCCTTGCCTTACATCAGGTATGTCCAGTGACGTTGAGCGGTTAACCCCTCAGATTACAGCCCAGAACTTGTGGTGTCAACAAGTGAGTGCTTACGTCACTTCTGATTCCAACATACCCTCAGCATTTTCATTGGCATCATTACAATCAGAACATGCGGTGAGTGCTTGCCCTTTTGATCGCAACGTGTTCTCAATACTTTCACTCACATCATCACCTCATTTTCTCAACGCTCTTGTTCTTTTCTGAGATCGAAGCAATCGGTCTCCGCCACTATTGGGAACAAAACCCAAGGACACTCCCAGCCTCCAACTTCATCTCAAGCTTGGACTCCCACCGTCTTGTACTTCAGTATCACAGCTTACCACTGATGGCCACTACCTTCAGGTGCCACCCAGATTGTTCCTGCACCTTCTTATCCTGGAGGGGCCTGACACAGCATCGATCTACATGCGACATTTATGGTCCTGCACAGGCTGAGCGACTCGCACGCGCTAGTTCGACCTTTCTGTTGATGGAAGAGCCTCCCAACAAGCGGGTCAGACTTGGTGCTGATGAGGTACGGCTTTCTATCATGAATTCTTTGAATGTGTTACTCAGATGGATTCCAGTGCGATAGGCAATCAAATCTTCCAGGGCCCTTGAGTATTGGTCCTTTGGCATTGGTCACGGAGGTCAGTGAGGTGAGGTCTTGCCCATTTCGAGTCTTTCCTGCAGCTCAAACCCTGCTCCTTCTGAATCAGGGCATTTCGAGTCAGCAGCGACCACATGCCCATACCCAAGATGCCCCACCCTCACAGGTTACACCCGATGTGCCCATTGAATCTTCCTCACAACAAATACCCGATGCCCCTGAGATCGCAAGCCAGCCCCTTCCCCCTCGTAATCGACGACTGCCTGCAAAATATCGAGACTTGCTCCCTGAGCCACCGTTGCCAGCAATTGACCCCCATCCTGCCCCTGCGACCACTTCCATTATCCCACGTGTCTTTCTGCACATGTGGGATTCCTTCACCACACAGTTCAATAAGTTCGGCATTGTGCGTGCATATCGCCATCACCCATCGCACAATCCCAACTCTTTTGTTTCTATGGAGGAATTGTCTCAGTCTAGCCAGGACATTCTCCCTAGCTCGGCCAAGGCATTGCATGGTGACTACGTCCCGCCTTGGCCATGGTCCAATATGTCTATCTGGCGACTCATGACCTGGAAAAACACCGGAAGTACTCAGAAATCTGATTCAGAAATCACCCGACTGGTCCATGAGGTCCTCCAAGCCCCCGACTTCGACATCCAGGATCTGTCTAGGTTTGACTCCTCCAGAGAAACATCTCAGTTTGACGCTGCTGAGAAGGAAATACCAACAGGAGATGTCTTCGGGGTCAACAGATGGAAACGTACATCGGTCGATATATCAGTACCCACAAGGGAAAAGAAGGTCGAAGGCAATGGACTGACGTTCTCTGTGGATGGTCTTCGTTATAGGCCTATCATGGATGTCGTACGAGCAGTATTCGCAGAGGTATCATCGAAGAGTTTCCATTTCACCCCTTTCAAAAGGATTTGGAAATCTCCGGTCACTGGTCGCCAGCAACATGTCTATGATGAACTGTACGCCTCGGACACCTGGAACCAAGCCCACGATGAAATAATGAAACAGAGAAGAGACGACAGCTGCAAGTTGGAAAGAGTAGTTGCAGGCCTCATGTTCTGGTCGGATTCAACTCGACTCACCCAGTTTGGGCATGCATCTGTGTGGCCCATCTATCTTTTCTTTGGAAACCTCTCCAAATATGTTCGATCCAATCCTCAGTCAGGGTGCTGTCATCCGATTGTGTTTATCCCTTCTGTAGGTTGATTTTCTGCTTTCTTGCGCTGCTCTCGAAGTCTCACCCAACCTCTCAGCTTCTGGAGTCCATCAAAAAAAAATTATCCTCAGTGTCTGGCAAGAAACACAACCACGACCTTCTCACTCATTGCAAACGAGAACTCATTCAAGCGATCTGGACGTTATTGCTGGACGATGATTTCGTCGAGGCTTACAAGAATGGAATCGTCATGAAATGCTTCGACGGCATCACCAGGAGAGTATACCCTAGGATATTTACTTACTCAGCCGACTATCCAGAAAAGTGAGTCAATTGCATATGCTTGCTGGTGTGAAACTGATTATTTGAATTTGGAAGAGTTCTCCTTGCTACCATCCAGGACAAAGGCTGCTGCCCCTGTCCTTGCTGCCTCATCCCCAAATCAAAGTTCCATTGGACCGGATTTCTCAGAGACGTTGCTGCAAGAATTTCTCAAGCAAGAACCTACTTGGCAGATAAGATCAAACTTGTGCGATGGGCAATCTATGTACTTGGCTGGCCGTTGAAGGGTACAGCTGTAGAAACCCTTCTCAAAGACAAATCCCTGGTTCCGACTTTGGTAAGAATCCTCTTCGACTTATTGGGAGTGACCTCACTAACCCTCTCAGAATTCTTTTTGCGAGCGACTCTCACCCTCGGGATTCAGCCTGTACCCGATTCTAGTTGTAGATTTACTCCACAAGTTCGAGCTTGGCATTCTCAAATCGGTTCTCAAGCATCTGCTCCGATTGATTTATGCTGCCGATTCACGTGGGATCGACATACTCAATGAACGGTGTGCTCAACATTCTTCCAAGGGTAATTTGAACGTGATTGCTGACAATTAATCTGATAGATTCATGCAAACTAGTACCATCTTTTGGATTGAACGCAATCCGCCGTTTCCCTCTGGATGTAGCGGACACAAGCCAGTGACCGGCATGGTTCTTTGAGCATGTACTACAGGTAGGATCTTTTGCGCGTCTCGGTTCGCAGTGCTTAATGAGCTTCACTGCAATGTTCCATCCCCATGTTCGAAGGACTTTTCCCTCATGCGCACGACTTAAACATTCAGTGCCTCCTATTCCGACTCTCCAAATGGCATGCATTGGCCAAACTTCAAATTCACACGGACGATTCACTCACACTCCTCCAACAGTCGTTACGGACCCTTTGTGATCAGCTTCGCCACTTTCAACGAGCCACCTGCACTGCCTTCAAAACTCGTGAATTACCCATGGAAGCTGTGCAACAGCAGAGGAGGGAATTGGCGGAGGTCAATGCTAGACATCGAAAGAAAGAAGTGCGCTCAGCGGCCTTGCTCCCAAAAACATTCAATCTCAACATGTACAAGTTCCACGCCCTGGGTGACTACATCGCAATGATCAAGATGTTCGGGACGACTGACTCGTTCTCAACCCAAATTGTAAGTGTAAAGCTTTTTCCTGAAGGTTTATTTTTTCTTGCAGCATGTCTCTGACGTACCTCTGACATACGTGTACCTTCAGGGAGAGCTGGCGCACCGTCAAATCAAGAAGATGTATGGACTATCAAACAAGAAGAATGTCGAGGAACAGTTTGCGAGGCAAGAGCGTCGTCGCACTCTTCTGAGACGACAGCACGACCAGGACCAAGTTACAGATGATGTTGACTCTTCACCGACGTTGCATCACTCGATGGCAAGCCAAGCTCGAAAGGACAATGTCCTTAATCTCCCTCAGTTCCTTGTCGACCATATTGACGACCCGGCTATTAAGGCGAGTGACTTTGGTTGATACATATACATGCTTACATGTCTCCTAGCCTGATTTCACCGCATGTCTCAAGGACCACCTGTTGTCCAGATTACTCCGCCTGGATTTTGACGGCGACAAGCGGCTATTCACCCCGGAGGAACAAAATGAATTGTGTCTTCTGAACCCAGACTGGATTGTGGAGTCAAAAATCATTCACATCAACTACACAAGCTATGATATCTGCAGAGCCCATGATTGCCTGCGGACAAACTGTTCTTCTTTCCTCATGACTCTGTCGAGGGAAGAAGGTCCCAACTATCACCCCTTCTGGTACTGTCAGCTACTCAAGGCATTCCGTATTGACATTTCCTACTCTCCCGGTGGTGTTAGCGGTTCAAAGGAGACGATAGAGGTCCTCTGGGTCCGTTGGCTAGGAATTGATCTGGACCATAGGTGGGGTTTCCAGCAGTGCACTCTTCCAAAGATTGGATTTGTGCCTGAAGACTGAGAGAGCCCTGCTTTTGGCTTTCTGGATCCCTCCCTGGTGATCCGTGGATGTCACCTCATTCCAGCTTTCATAGATGGTCGCACTAATCAATTCTTACGGGGCAGCATGTCAGTAGCCAGACTACCTGGGGAGTCTGATGATTGGGCAAGGTATTATGTAAATATGTGAGTTTTATTTCACATATCTCAACCTCTTGCATGCTAACAATATTAGTTTTGCTGATCGAGATATGTTCACTCGCTATGCAGCAATTGGTGTAGGTCATGACACCGCGTACTTACGACACAACCATGGGCTGGTTGACGACCAATTATCCGCTGGCGATGAAGAAGAAGAGGTCGATCGTATTGAAGATACTCGCCCAAGGCATGTATCTCAAAGCGATGAGAATCCTGACAAAGAGGACAAGGACAAGGACGATTCAGATGTAAATAGTGACAACAGTATGAGTGACGGCTATGAGGACAGCGACTTGGATGCTTATTTCTAGCTATGACAATGACCATCCAAATCTACTTTTAATTATGAGTAGTTCGATGGCTCGTTCAAAATGTAAATGTATTTATTGCCTACTAACGGTGTTGGCTGCAATAAGGGCTTATAACTCCTTGCAGTAATTACAGAAGTTTCGAAAGCACTAAAGACATTACCAGCAACTACCACAATTGCAGTAGTATACAAGAAATGCGCCAATGCCTTGCTAGTATGTATATTCATCCTATAAATTTGTGTAACCCCTTATCGGACCTCGGTCAGATCTGCAATGTTGTATGATATTGATTACACAAGCAATTCCCAGCAAGTTAGATACAATGGTAGGGTATTGGTCGTGATACAACTTGAACTAAGTACGCGATAGGAGCAAACTATTGCTGGACCACTGATACATGCAGGAGACAGATCGGTCGGAGGAACGTCTATAAGGATGAAGTTTCGTGCGTTGACGTCAGCGTTCAATCGTTGTATGGCATTAAAGAGAACATCGACCAGGGAAGGTAATTAAAGTCTTCCTCAGGGATTCCTCCGCAATCACCAATACCAAGAGAGAAAACTTTGCCAAGAGAAAAACATCGGTTCAAGTTCCCACAGTGTTCGCTGTCCTTATCAAAAGTGGCTTCTTCCGGATCTGCCTTGGAAATTTGGGAGTCTTGGTTCAGTATTCTATACATACTAGCACGTTCTGCAAGCGGTTCCTTGGTGCGTGTATGTATCTCTCTTGCCTTGATTACCCTTGGAGGGTGCCAGGAGTAGAACGAGAAAGGTCGATGGATAGAGGGTGGATGACTATGCTACAGAATAGGTATATAGGCCCATCAATAACTAACACTATTTAGAACCAACTGTATCACACACGGGCCCAACGTGGTGATACGCAAAGATATCATCTACGGGCTTATAAAGAATCCCTAGGATCGCTCCATGTCCGAAAGCTCTATCTCATCTGTCGATATCCCATCGATGGTTGTGAATTCCACTCCGGTCGCTGTCGGCTCAGCTGCCATTCGCATGTTCAAGATCATTCGAGAGGTCTGATTCGACATAGGTTATTGTACACCATATTCCCATCCAAAATCAAGATAGTCACGTACAAGGAGGGTGGGGATCACTGGGATCCATCTATAAAGGAAAACGAATCATATGTGAGCCATGATGAACCTACAAGGATTCATCGAGGCGATTCAGATGCTCACGGCATAAACACATTAATGACAACCCGGTCAAACAAAATATAGATGACAGCAACCAACGTTATACCTGGTGGGATCACTGAATTGTAGCAGTAGCGGAAATAAGGGTGAACTCAGACTCACCAGTCACAACGCCAAACACGAGCATTGCATCCCGGACTACAATGGTGATAATCTTACTCCGTCTAGCAGCACTTCGCATGAGGGATTTTCCGTGATACGTCAGAGATAGCAAGACCGTTTGCGAGACTGTCATGGCGATTCCGAAGCAGGTAGTTGTCGCAGGCGTGTCAAGTATCATACATGCGCCGTCGACGGTCGACTTTGGGATTGAAACCACCTGAATCATGATTGACACAACGATCTCGACAAACACGATCACAAGTGCGGTTACAACGTATCGCCAACGTCCCTGGAACACCGCCCAGACTAATGGTGTAAAATCAGTAAAACTGTGGATTTGTAACAGGTCGCTCGCTCGACTTACTTCGAAGGATCAAGATCACGTCTAAGCACACTTGCAAGACCTGGAAGGTGGTAGCTTCGAAGATGAAGAAAATCTTGCAAGTCGTAACAGAGACGGGATGAAATGTTGCGATTAAGTGGTACCAGACTTGTATGCCACTGAAAATAGTGATTAGTATACGGCAAATTTTCCGTGACATGTGCCAGACACTTGGTTCACCAGTCCAAACCACCTTGTAAAGAGATATATCCACTTCACGTATATTCTGCCGGGTTTTCTAACCGATCGGGTATATAAATGTCAATACCCCACTCAGGCTGCCCGTATGATGACTCACGACCATATGCAATGGACCTCATCATCTAGGGTGAGAAGAGAGTCCCAAATAACCAATGCCATTGCTGCTCCTTTGAGTGATTTAATACACCTACCCCATCGCAGAAAAAAAACTCTAAGGACTCACCGGAGGAAAGGATGGCAACTCGAAATATGTCTGGGTCCCCCATTGGACCCCCTGAAACCAACCTCGCCAACAAACATGACATATGAGTATTGTTGCGTTTTCAATGCGGGACTTGGCCCTGTGATCATCCAACTACGTGCGTACGGATCAGCCTTGAAGAATTGCACACCAGGATTGCGATGATGGCAGAGAAGAGGAAGGATCGTGAGAGTTCAGCATGTTGTTGTCCGTCGGCTATTTATGATCGTCCTTTCTGACGTACATGGACTTTGGACGAGAAGTCAGCCGCCAACATATATGAGATTGTATTCGCGGTGACAAACCTAGCAGAACATTGGCCAAGGAGCGATAGAATTACCAACCCCATCGTTGCCGAAGTAATGGGTCACTGACATGACATGACACGTAAGCTTCTGATACCCCGATTCTTCTGGCGGTCATGATGCTGTACTAACCGCGCATACGACACAGCTCGGCGGCTGAAGATTAGTCGCTAAACTGCAAATTGCACACGCTCCACTGGTACGAGCGAATCCGCTGTTTCACTTATCAGATAAATCTAGGCTCGCTATTGACACACGCACCCGCCCCTCCTGGTCCATGACTACTGACATGGACCGATCTGTCAAACTCAGTTTTATTACTTGACAATAATCACAATCAGATTATGGATGCTCCCAGCGTCCCTTGATGTGGTATCCCCCCAATCAGACGAATGCATAACGGGGGAAGGGTGTTGACCGCCCATCGAGCAGAGTGCAGTGACTTGAAGTCAGGGACATTCGGAAACACGGGAGTTCCATAATGGATTTTCAACTTAAATTGAGTGGACCGAGAACGATTGTGAGACTCTACTGCATGACGGGGTAACCCTACGGGGTAGCAGCGACTAACCTCCCAGGTGTGACCAAGTATGAGCGCATGAGCATCAGAGTGCAAAAAGTGTCACGGTGCCTCACAGCGCATTCAAATGGAAAGAAAGGTGTAACAATGTGTAAGTTTGTCGCACCCGGGCCGGGGAAGTGTGTAAGCAGGTGTTTCAGCGACGCGCTGAGGCGATGATCGGGACGAATCAGACGGCAAACGCTGCCTGACACTGATCAGTGGCTGGAATCGTAATACTAATTCGGTCATGAGCGTCACGTCAATGTTACTTTCCGAGAGTCCGGGACCCTGGCAGACCTATATGGCGCGGGACCGGGGCCCAGGAAGAGTTGATGGACCCACTTGGATGACAGAAGTTGCGTATAGAATGGGAACATTGAAGTGGTCTAGTAGTGGGGGACCAGAAGGAAGTGATGACAAACACGATCAGACCGTGGGATCAAAAAGTAATCATAGTTCCGATTCGTGCCACTGCACTGACTTGCGCCGGATCAGATCGAGCCTATGGATATGGCATCATGGTACGGCCCTGCCTTGCACTAGTACATTCTGAATGTCTCCTTCACCTCATCAAGTACCTGTAAGGAACGCGCATTCGCAACCGAGTAGCCGGCGTCGAGTCAGGCTAACACGCGAACCCTTCGATCAAGTCGCACGCTCCCCACTCGTTTGTACACTTTTGTCTTTCTTTCCTTTCCCTAGGCTATGACCGTGACATCACACGCACCTTTCAAGTTCGTCTTTCACTAGATGACAGCCCTTTGTCTCTTTGTTCCTCATCATGATCATCGTCTTAGTATTCCAGTTCCTGAGCCACCGGTCTTGTAGTACAAAAAGCCTGTGCCTACATGTGCTCTTCCGCATCGAATCGAACCGAAGTCCTCGATAATCGCCGTCGACTCTCTTCTGAGTCTACCTAAGTTGATCAACCAAAATGGGAAGGCGAGAGATAAGAGGGCGAGAAAGAAAAGACTCACTCTTATCTATCGCCTTTCCATAATGATCAACTTAGAATTCGTGTGCATCCTTCGTACCCCGCGGCACACGGCCTTCAAAAGGTATTGGGCCTGGCGGTTCGTTGCTAGTGAACGTTTGAACTGTTACTACTATCGTTTTGTTCAATCCATTGATAAAATCAAATGCTTACTTGTTATCACTGGCACTTTAGTTTACTAGTACTCTTGCGATTGACGCGGACGACTCGGGCTGCCATTGGTATGCGAACGGTTAAAAATTTTACACAAGTTCCGCCATCAATTCGCCTGCAAATATTAGACATTCAAGTTCAGGATCCTGTCTGTTCAATATTAATGTTGACGTTGAGCGCTTGAGTCCCAGGCTAGACTGACCAGAGCTTTCACAGGCTCGATTGAGCCCTCACACCTACATCGCCGCTTTAACCTGACACCACTAGTACTTGGCTATACGCGCCGGTACTAAAGGTGCAGCCCTGACCGGCCTGAAGGCCTGACTTTCGAAAGAATTCTTTAGGTGAATTATCTTCCAGCCCCACCACCAAAAGTTGCGACTTACTACTTAGTCTCAAGCCATGCCCATTTCCCTTCTTGACAGCGGTCGGTTTGGACGGCCAACATACTTGCTGACCGCGCAAACGATCCCGAGTAGTCCGAGTACTTCAATCTGCGCCTTGGCTTGAAGTTGCCACTCACAAAATACCCCTTCATTCTTCACTCAGAATCACTGCCTTTTCTCCTTTGTGGATACAGCAGACTAGCTTCTAGGTCTGGATTTCGCACAATTCGAGATCGTAACATTTGCCACCGCCGCGCTTTCTTGGTCTCGACTGTCAGCAGTCCCGAGTCGGCGAACCTCAGCCAGCTCCTTTTAGCCCTCAGTTATCTCGTAGAATGGGCCTAGTGTGGTAAACAGATTGCACGGGTCCCCCAGATCTGAATGTGAACGATGCTACCAAGTGTCGATTCGTTTTTGTACGTTTGCTGTTATACAAGTTTGCGTTGTGTCTACCATAGCCTATAGAGCAGAAGTAGAAAGAAGGGTTCATGTCACCATGCTTGCGAAATACAGATGGAAGAAAAGAGCAAAGCATTAATGTCTTCGGACGACAGCGATCTGAAAGTCCCATCCTCCAACGATATACTTGATCTCCACCAATCGCCGGATCTCACGCCATCCAGTGCTCATCTCCTCAGCATCCTTGATGTCCGTCACGACGTAGATAAAGTCGGCAGGAGACAGCAGAGACCGGAGGAGTGACCCGATCAGGAACGCGATGAGCGCCACGACGAGAATGACGGATAATGGGTACATCCTCGGAGACGATGGATTAGTCGCAGTCGCTACCGTCGCTGATGACCCAGCCTCAGATTTTCGTGTTTCATCTTTGAGTCCACCGGGTACCTTGGGAAGGGTGACAGACGACCGGCGAGATGATGCGAGTGACGGTGGTCGAATCTGGGCAGGGCTTTTAACCGACGTCGTCCAGCGTGCGAGAGGATTGGGATATGCGTTCAGGAAACCTAGTAAACCACCTGACGTAGAGTTAGGAGAACACGGTTGCGTAGCGCTTCCATTCTCAGGCGATTCCTGAACACAGATTAGTAGTTAATTCATTCCAACGAGGATTTGTCAAGAGTTTTCCAGAAACACACTTACCGGAGGAGGGGATTTATCCGTGACTTCCTGCTGTGGACTACTCTTTTCTTCGGTTTTGGGACTGTCGCTCGTATCATCGGTCGATGTGACCGCGGTGTCGTCGTCTAACATATCGTCTGCGCGTGCGAGTGGTATCTTAAGTTCATCAGGGAACGCCTCTTCCTCGTCAGCAGCCCTGACAAAACAGACGGATTCACAGTTTGACACGAGGTCAATAAATGCAACGAGGAGACCCTCACCTCTGCAAAAGCAACATCCTCGACACCCTGTCATCCTGCAGTTCATCGCGTCCCAGAGCAGTCAGAGATTCCTTCTCGCTGGCAACCCCGACGACAACACCATCAACCCTTGCAACGACGTTACCATTCTTCTTGGCTCCATTCCCGTCGCTCACAGATACTCTCCTAGAAACCCCGCTGGCACTCCCCAGCGGTCGAATGGTTGTCTGCACGACGAACCCCTTATCTTGTAAATCTATGTACCACTGAGGCTTTGGTAAAGCGCCACGCGTCTCGCCCGTCAAAGGATCTTGAACGGTGGAAATCTGGTACTGCGCTGTAGGCAGCATTAACCGAAGCAGGTGGCGTGGCGGTCGATCTGCGTTCAGTCCCGAAGAGTGCTGAGGAGACGCTGGACCGTGTATATGCTCGCCGAAATCGGAAGCGTACTTGTGTTCGTGGTAGGTGAGGGGATTGTATCGGTCGACGACGGGAGCGTGATACACTTGGACCCTTCTCGCACGGTGGATGTAATTGCGACATCATATCCCTCCGGATAAAGTTTCGTATCAACTACGACCTCGGCCACGACGAGATCCGTCGAGTGTCTGAGTTCGCCTTTGACAGTGAATGCAGAGGACGAGTAAGGTTTGTTTCTCTCGGTGGACAGGGAACGTCTTGACCCGGAGGAAGTTCGGCGTTGGGTGGCTATTGATGGTGGTGGCGAAATGGGTTCAATGAGAGTCGAGGGTCGTCCGTCGCGCACGGTGCCCGACGAATTGGAAATGGCTTTGCTTGTCTTCGGGCTTGAGTCATCCATCTTGGTGGAGCTGAGACTCGCGCCCAGGCTACCCGTTGACGTCAGCAACATTGAGCCTGTATGCGCCCTTGCGACAGGGTCGTATCGCGTTTCGATCAATGTCCTCTGTTCATCCCTCTTCTTTACCTTCCATGCCGCCGATGACTGACCAAATGCGACCGATACCGCGGCTTCCACTGTCGTGCCTGTTGCCTTGTGCTCCGACAAGACCAGCCCTGCTGGCCGGCAGCCGCACCATGGGTAGTGGCGACGCCCCCTTCATGTAAACCTCCACAGCGCCCACAGCTCTCGCCAACCCTGCGTTCATCATCGTGTTCACAGCGACTGGAATACTTCCGGCATGGTCGACCGCGACAACTCTCGTGACCCTCGTCGAAGGGATCGCGTAGTTCTCCGTCGTATACGGATCGAGTGTTTCGAGGACCCATCCGTCAACGAATATCCGCCCAAGAGGATACACAAAAGGATTGTATTTGCTCGAACTGAACGACGCCGCAGATTCGGGATGGAACGAGGCCGAGCCACAGAAAAGGACAACGCGACTTTCCTGCGAGGATCCCGATTCGTTGCCTGGATTCCCAACACCAACTTCCCTATCTAAACCCGCGGGCTGTGGGAGTTTCGATCTTGCCACCATGGATGCGACCAGGAACCCTCTGTCTCTGAACGGGAATCCGCCTTTGGAGGTGATGAAGGCCGTATGACATTTCGCTCCGAATTGCTCCAAGACGATCGCAGATGCGAACCTGTCGTCCCACGTCTTGCGGCATTCATAGGAGGTAACGATGGACAATACTTCCTCGGCTGATACACCCTCGATGACCTTTTCACCCTTATGGACAGGGATAAGAGAGGAAATATCGGGGAAGACCTTGCGTTTGACCGAGAAACCCTTATCGCTGACGAGCGTCCATCCTTCTTCGGGTTGCGTCTGAAGCTCCCGGAGCCAGTGTAGTGCCTCGGCGACGTGTTGCATGGGTAAGCTTGGACTGCAGACGGAGCAACGGCTTCAGTAGTGCCGGTACCGCTGGCAGGAGTTATGGCTGCGACCGCACTTTGTGTTGTGCTCGTCGCCTGTTCCACAGCGTTCGACCAAAAGCTCGCCAGCGGGCTGGAAAACCTGGGAGCTGATAGCCATGACGAGTTATTGTAAACAGAGGAACTAGGTGCTTTGGTTTCTGAAGGCTCCGGAGTCGAGGGTTTGGAGGATTCGGGACTGCTCACAGCCGCGTTGTCGCGAGTCGTATCAGAAAGAGATCCACCATCTGCATCCCATTCAGCACGTCGACGACGGATGGCACTGACCACCGGCGGTTGATCAAGGGGGACTCGGGCAGGTTTGATACGTTTCCGTTTGCTAAGTGCCTTGATCTCACTTTCCGGGAGTTCTTCCACGTCCACGGTTACCCGTGCGCCGTTGACCATCACTACACCCTTGTCCCTGGTTGAACTCATCGGGCCGCGTCGCACGATCGCTAGCAAGCGCTCATCGGATGAGAACAACGGGATCGTGAGTGAATGTTAACCAGAGTCCCCCACCGAGTGACGAGAGTCGGTGTCTCCGGAGAGCCGTCACCGATTGAGGCGGTGGGTCGACGACGATATCAAGAGAAGATGCCCACGTGTCCAGATCGCATCGCATTTCACACTCGATAGCGTGAACGTCTGTCGTCGTCGCCGTCGTCGTGGGTGCTGCCGTACTGTTCGAAGTCACTGCCTTCCTCGACGCTTGCGCCAGTATCGGTAGCTGTACCTGCCATTGTTCCACTCGCCCCATTGGCCCCGTTCAGGCCGCTTCTCCTGCCCTCTGAAGCTTCGTACGTCACTCTGAACAGGGACTTCTCGTGATCGTAGCGCATCTCCAGTGCCCTCGCTCCAGCCAGCCTCGTCACAACAGGTGGCCCCCCACATTTGATCACGAAATCCCCGATGCCAGCGACGGCACCAACCATCTGTGTTGGGATCGTACTTGCCTTGTTACTCCATCCTTTAGGGTCAGATTGTTCGAGTAAAGTGAGTTGAGTCGTGGATGGCGACAGAGCTTCAATAGCCCAACCCTGCAGATCCACTTGAGCTCGAATGAAAGATGGATCCGGTGGGGGAATGGATGGGAAAAGATAGGGATCGTCGGCGGAGAACAAGAAAACGTGGATTGTCGTGGGTGACTTGTAGAGAGTCTTCAGAAGGACGGTATCCCGACCGCTTCAATACAGTCGCATCAGTGACGCTCGACTAAGAAGAGGTTTCGGCTTACAAAACGGGCCACGCGGGTTTCGTCTTGAAGTGCCAGAGCTCCGTGAGTTCATTGACGTCTTCGAGGAGAACCGCGTCATCATATTGCTTGTCCCAGAATGCACGTGCTCCTGGGGATACGAGCGCACCGTACAGGTCCCAAAGTCCCAGTCCAACAAAGGTTGCCTCTGCACGATACACAACAAGTGTCGGATCAATGGAATCGAGTTGGGTTACTGATACACCCCTTGCCTCCGTGACTACATCAACACGTCACATCAAGTCTTTATCAAGTGTACAAGACAGGACTCACTTCTCTTCCATTTGGCCTCAGGCTCTTGAAGTAGTGACGAGAAATAGATATAATTTCGTTTCACTCTGGACAAAATAGATTTTTCCGCCGCCGTCGATCTCTCTCCAACTTCTTTGACAAGACGAGGCCGCATTTGAGGCCCTGCACTCCCAATGGTCCCTACTGAGCTGACGGACGACGACGTCTGGAAACTTGCATCGGCAACGCTTGAAGCATCTTGCAAGAGCTGTTGTTGAACAGCAGACAAAGACCCAGGATCGCGTTCTTCGACGACTTGAATGGTTTGGGGAAGTCCGTTAAGTCTAATTCCACTCGAAGGACCGGAAAGCTCGAATACGACGCAAACTTTGAGGACAGAGTGTGCATCAGGGAGAGAAGCATGCATAACGCGAAACACGGTCAATTCAAGCGGTTTAAGTATTCCCCCTGGCGAAGTTGACGGCTTGCCGCGTATGGCTGTTGCTGTCCAAGGAAGTTTCTCGACTCTCTCCGATGGTGCTTTCGCAGTAACTTGCACGTCCCAGCCTTCAGAAACGGGAAGGAGAAACTCGATTGAGCGAACGAGTCTTCTGTGCTCACGGAGTTCATCGAGATTATGGACGACATTTTCCTCGGCGGTGTCCTCTTCAAGGTGTACTAGATACTCGACTGTCAATGCTTGTCTGTCGAGCCGAAACCTGACCCTGTCGATGCCGACCCCGTAGCCATAACCAGCCAACATCGGAACTTTCGATCCGCGCTTCTTAACAGTCTTGTACAAGCCCAAGATCATGGTACAGAGCTGCTGACAGACGGTGGCTGTGGAACCTAAGTTCCATACTGAGCGAAGGTCGTGTTGCCAGAAACATGATATTCGGAGGCGTGGAAGAGCACTCGAAAGGCGTTTTCTCAGTGAATCTGATGGAGAGGTGGACACCGAGGAGGGTTGAATGTATTGGATACACCACGTAAACACTAATTCAAAGGGGGAAGGTGTGAGACAGAGAAAGGGAAGAATAGGAGGACTCACACTCAACGTGTGATCTGACGTAAGGAGGGGAGGGTCTGAGATATGCAGGTTCGTCGACAGAACGGGGTAAAGAAGTCGTGATGTCTATAATCGTGGAGGCATCTTGGTGGAGCCTAGAAATCGTGACTGCATCTCTTGGACTTATTTGTGTTGATTAAGTGCGGGCGTGGACAAAGGAAGTAGTAATATACGCACTTGACTGGCCATCCTAACGTGAATTGCGTTTTAGATATACGTGTTCTGTGGTCAAACATCTCAACAAGGTGGGCTCCTTCGACTGCAGGGTCCCACTCCTGTCTGAGTTCTGGGGTCATGATAATGGCTTTCCAAGCATCAAGAAGAGCTGATTCATCTGTGGCAGGTACGTCGAGAACCACTCGATACACGTTCTCGCCGGACTTTGCCGCCTTGCGGTGGACTACGACGTCTGTTAACTCGGGGTTTAGCGATATCCTGGACTTCCCCTTTGGCGAAGTTGGAGCGTCGGAGGCAAGAGAGACGTGTTTCCAGTCGCCAGAATTGTAGGAGGCGAGTAATTGGCGAAAGTTGTTCTCTGCAGCGCCGAGTGCATCGGACCACGCCTGACGGAGCCTGTGGTAACATTTGAATTGGCTAGTCTTTGGTGAAGGGGGTCAGGACACACCTTGTACCGTCCGACATGACTTGTCCAAGACGCCTTATGCGTGACACCCCAACTGGTTGGGACCAAACCACGTGGCTTCCAATTCCTATTTTGGATTCAAGTTCAAGTCGACTTTTCGAATGATGTGCGAAATAACACTACTACTGGATTGTACTTATGTCAATCCAAACCGTCGACTAGGGTCAGTCACGATAATTCCTACGAAAGACATACAAGATTCAACATTTCAATCTCAACTCTCAATAGATACTTGTACACCTCGACATTTCTAATTCTTCAGTTCGCTCTGCTCCAACGCCACCTCTACGATGGCCCGCGGAGTGTCGCGTGGAAGTGTGATGAGACGCACCCCAAGCTGTCTTTGCAATCACATGCGAATACGGCTTCAGATCCTCCTCCGTCACGCATCGATCATCCATGGATGGATCCGCAGCAAGCACGGTCACTTTGACGTTATCCGGGACTGTCAACAGCAGATGCGAGAAAGACCAAGGCAAGTTTTGCTGATCGAGCCTCGTCAGCACGAATTATCATCCTTATCACTAAGGCCAAAGAGACCCACGTCCAAGATGGCCGCCACGGCGGCGGCATCGCACAAGTACTCGTTCGTCGATCTAACAACTGTTTCCACCCGGGACCAAGAGGGGTTTTCCTTCTGATGCTGTTCGGGTGACTTCACATTTGTGACATTCTCCACGAAATCCTTTCGGAACATAGCATGAGGTTCAGGAGCCACTTCGAGGGGTGGATCAATGAGGACGACATGGACTGGTCGGGTGGACTTGAGATATGGTAAAAGGGCAGCGGCGACGAGAGCTCCAAGGGAATGTCCGATGACAATATCATATGGGTGATCGTCGCCTTTAGTAGGGCGCCAAAAACGGCAGGAGCTCCTTTGCCATCGCCGCAATAGTATAATCCGATCCCCGTCTCGCTTGTCCATGCCCGAGCATATCGGGTGCGGTCACAAAACAGCCTGCGTCGGTCTACTTTGAGTAACACTCCGGGTGTGTTCAAGTGGGACTTGCCTCGAGACGCAAATTCGGGCGCAACCAGATACCAAGCTGTAGATGAGCCCGTGACACCGTGGAGCATGAGAACACGCTTGGGCGCATTTGGGTTGCCCCAGGTCGAAGCGAACATCGCAGCCATGATGGATCTGAAGGGTGATTGATGTGGAGTATATACAACGGCGTTTCAAGGGAACCGAATGGGGACTTTATATTCAAGTCAGTGCAGAGCGCTTATAATAATCGTAAAATTATTTGACCAACACATAACTTGCGTGGCATGTGAAGTTCCAGGTCCAGACGTAGACTGGTGCCTGGTCCTATGGTCCTGACAACATCCCTTGTCTTGCATTGATAATGATGGCCACCGGGAAACGAGGTACGCAACGGACGCGCAGCATCTCCGGTGATCAAAGATAAATATGAATAGACGAAAGACGGTGAGTTGCGGAGGTTGCAGGTGCTCATCCGGAACTTGCCGCCTTGAAGCATACTAGTAGAGCTGCTCAATTCAAGCAACACAACTCCTAGTGTACAACCATCTGTAATCACACCTAATTCTCTACGTTCTGTTCCAGAGCTGCATCTACAACGACCTGCGGGAAGTCGTGCTGAATGTAATGACCAGCACCCCGAACTACTTTTGTGATCACATGTGGATACGGCTTCAGCTGTTCCTCTGTCACGCATCGGTCAGGCATGGACGGGTCTGCAGCGAGTACGGTCAACTTGACGTTGTCTGGTACTGTCGACAATAGGTGGGAGAAGGACCAAGGTTGGTTTTGCTGGTGATGCCTCGTGAGGACGAGCTTTCAACGTTTCAGCAACGATGATGAGACCTACCTCCATGATGGCTTCCACGCCAGGGATCTCACACAAGCGCACGTTCATCGATTTAAAGATCGTAGCCTCTCTCGACCAGGAAGAGTCCTCCTGCTGATACTCTTCAGGTGACTTTGGATTCTTGAGATCTTTCATAAATTTCTGTCTGGCAATGTTGTGGAACTCGAAGGGCACTTCGAGGGGTGGATCGACGAGGACGACGTGGACTGATCGGGTGGACTTGAGATAGGGAAACAGAGCGGCGGCGACGACACCTCCCAGGGAATGTCCGACAACGACATCGTATGGGTAATCGTTGCTTTCAGCAGGCGTAAAGTAAGGTCGGAGCTCGTTTGCCAATGCAGCAATGGTATAGTCTTTCCCACGTCTCGCTTGACCGTGCCCCAGCAGATCGGGTGCGGTCACGGACCAGCCTGAGTTAGTCTGATTTGAGTAGCGCTTAGAACGTGTCCCAAAGAGGCGGGCCTACCTCGAGACGCAAACTCGCGTGCGACATAACGCATGGTTACAGACGAGCCTATCAGACCATGGACCAGGAAGGCACGCTTGGTGGAATTCGGGTTACCCCAGGTCGAAGCGAACATCGTGGCCATGATGGAGAGGATTGGGTCCGACGAATCAGCCTACCAGTGAAGCCCCTAAAACGGCATTTCTCGAGTTGCTGTGTCTCATAGTACCCTAGGCTGACAATCAGTGCTCAAGCGCTCACCTCGGTAACCATGTGAATCATGATCGATAAAAGCGTCAAGTCTCATGACTCGTCGACCCGGAGTTGAAGTCACTTCATGTTGCCAATGAATGGTATAACACCATCCGTTTTGCGTACCCTCGCGAGACTCGGGATCTGGCTACAGGAAACGTTTGGTTCCGACTCCGCACGTCGCTTCCTAAAGGCTCGTAGCAACGTCATGGATCGGGTTTAGGTATAACCAGGGATTGTACCATAATTGACGCCATTGGCCGTCCAGGCAGAGCCCCTATTTGCCAGCTACTTCAAGCTTCGCCCATTTGGCACTTGATTTGGGATATCGATTCAAACCAAAATGGCTCGCTGAGTCGTTCAACAATGACGATTAAATTAATAGCAAGTATTAAGATTCTTTAGCCTACATGGTATACATACATACACGGTGGGACAATGACCTTACTTTAACATGCACGGTACATCGTCAGATTCACATCCACTATGGTCCCATACATTAATGGGCACCACCATGCCGGGGTGGTGAACCCCTCGCTTGCGGGGGGCTATCACTTCTCGAGGTATTTCCATACATCCGATCGTAACGCTCGTATCCGCCTCGAACCAGCGATCCATGACGACCTGTTCGGTGTGAATAGGTCATCTTAGGTTGCCCTCCTGCAGGTGGAGGTCGACGAGGCGTGTCAAGAGTCTTCATAGGGGCTTGACCGGTGTACACATCAATGCAGACAGGATTCGTAAACCTATAGTAGTCCTCCTCAGGCTGAGACAAGGCCAACCGAGTACGCACGCGATCGGGATAGCTGGGCGTCTGAGCGACACCCTGTTGGGCGAGGATAGAGTGATCAAATGTAGACGGGTCGACTCCATGGTTGGGGTCCTCTGTGAATACCGAGATGAATCGCCGGAGAAAGGACAGTGAGACCGTGACGAAGCGTACCTTCGACCAGATCATCGAGTGGGTCATTGCGAATCTTTCGAATCGCGTGGACGGACCAAAAAATGAACCCGAGACCAGCGATGCTGCACGCTGCAAATAGGAAAGCGACACATCAGAGGACGGGTAGACAATGAGAGGAATCAGAAATACCTATTATCGCAATGAGATCCCCGACGCACACACTGGAAGAAAATGAGAGTGGCTGGCACCCCAGCGGCGAAGCATCGTGACTATCTCGAGCAAAGAGATTGCTGGGAACCAGCATTTGCTCGTCGGTGCGCTGGTTGGCAAAGTAGCTAGAAATAGCAGAGCAGACAGATATTTCAGGGGAACACCGCTGATCTGAGTTTTCAGGGACTTTGCAATTGGGGTGGTGGCGCCGAAAACTTGGGAGCAGGATGTGGAAAAAAAGAAAAAGATTAAGGAGCTTCGAATGTGCGAAATATGTAGGCTTGAATAGGGGGTTATTCTGAAGTCATCAGTCTGAAACGCCTCAATTCGAACCTATAGATCTGTAGCCACTCCTTGGATGTATTTGAAAGCCGACTATCGGTCATTATTAGACAGTCGGCTTGCATATACTCATTCCATGGAGGGACTGCAAAACAGTTGAAATTGTCGAATTCAACAGTGAGGCGCACAACTCAGTCCTCAAGGGCTCAGTTTTCTCTTGTTCGACATGTATAAAACTGTCGACGTTGGTGAGCCTATTAGAGTAGCTAAATTGTAATGGACTTGCCAGCGTGTATGCCTTTCTGACTACCGAAAAATGAGCACATCGACGATGTTTTTGATCGATCACGGGCAAAGTTTAATCTTTTCTCAACCCACCTTTTTTCCAGGTTGCGTGAGTTGGCGCATATGAACGTGAGAAATTAAATGTTATTATCAGACGCCAAAGATATCGAGAGTGATTGGTTAGACTAATGCGGACCGAGAATGCGACTCCGTGAGTTTCGTTCCCACGGGATCTATGAGATTTCGAAGAAAGTCGAGCGTCCGCGTCGTTGACAAGCTTTGACGTTGCACTGCGATCATGACTATTCAGCCGAAGGACGAGGATCGTGAAGAAAACGGACTCGGAGGATGTCCGTTGACAGTACCCTGCAGGTATGCTCACGGGTGACTTACTTGCGACGCGCTCACTTTTTTTTGCGAGCGATAGAGTCTTGAGCATACAATCGCATGTTGCGTTCGGATATGTGGGTGGAAAAGCAGCAGTATTCCCTCTACAATGCATGGGTTACGACGTTGATGTAAGTGCTCAGTGTATGCTCCGTGGTTTGCCGTGTGCTATTGACATCTCGCCTCGCAGTTCGTGAGTACCGTCAACTTTTCGAATCATACCGGTGAGGACGACTCGTTGAGTTGGGTATAGAATTACCAACTGATCTCATTCACAGGCTATGGCCGCTTCGGAGGTACCAAGACAAGCGCTGAAGAACTCACTTGTATACTTGACTCGATGCAACAATCCGGCGTACTTGTACCCGACCGGCTTCTCACAGGCTACGTCCCCAATGCAGAGTCACTAGCCATAGTTCACGAGCTAGTCAAGAAGCTCAAGAGTTCCCACCCAAACCTCGTTTATCTCCTTGATCGTGAGTACTCCGTCTATAGAGTTGTTCCGCGCTGGAACGAATCTCAATTTTCAGCCGTACTTGGTGACTCTGGGAAACTTTACGTGTCGGAAACATGCATATCGGTATACCGTCAAATGCTTCCATTGGCAAACATCATCACTCCGAATTGGTTCGAAGCCGAGTATGTCTCATATTCGTATTCGCCAATTCTAGATGACCGATCGTGCATCAGAGTACTCGCTGGAGTGTCGCTCACTGATCTTGCTTCACTGCGTGCTTCTTTACGAAGATTGCACACCCTATACCACGTCCCCAACGTGGTCATATCTTCCATTCCGCTGTCCAAGATTTCCGCTGTGCTCCCTTCCTACCTCCACCCCCCTATGCAACCAAATGGGTCGATGGATGACGAACGATCGTACCTCATCTGCATAGCATCTTCTGTCAATGACAATGATGATATGGAGAAAGGGACATTATCTACCGTGTATGCAGGTTGCGTTGAGCTTTTACCAGGTTATTTTCTGGCGTTGGAGATCTCTTCTCGGCTCTTCTTCTAGGTCATTTCCATTCCCCTCCAAAGAGCGCAACCGAGCCATCTTCAACCGTTTCGAAATCGCTGCCACCACTCGCTTATGCTGCCTCTCATGCACTTTCCAAAACACATGCCATTCTTACCCTCACGCACGAGTCTGCATCCACGCTATCTCTCCCTTCCACAGATGACGAGTTAGACGCTCGCGAGCCTGATCGGAAAAATAAGAGAATGAAGAGCAGGGAGCTGAGGATTATCCAAGGACAGTATATCTTTCGTCGCAAAGAGTGGGATGGAGTGACAAAGATGTCACTCTGGGAAGGATTCTGGGATGATTTGAATTGACACTATCTAGATCTGTAGAGCGTCACACAAGGAACGAATGTGACCCTTCTTGACTCACGCGAATGGGCCACCTTGGCGACCGGTCCATGGGTTCATGTGACCCCTCCTAGCGAACTTGAAGTTGTGGTCATGCATGTCTTGAGCGTCAAAATAGACTGAGACGCTAGTGGGATCGACGACAATGTTTGCTGTGCGTCGGATCGGCCAAGGACGAGTGCCTGAGAGAGATTGCATGAATTACATAATCCAGCATCCTTCATAGCCCGAACTGTTAGTCTCAGACTCTCGGAGGGCTACTTTCTTTTGTCACCGTCACGACGCGTCACGAGTACTGGGCAGTGTACCGTGACACTGCATCCTCAAGTCATTCCAATGGCACAACCGGTATTTGACGGACATCCACTCGAGGAGTATCTGCAAGGCAAGCTCTCTTGTATTACCCCCCTTTTTGCACCTTACACGCCCATCCCATGCTGCAGACTCCGGCGAAGTCTCTGAGCTCATGCCCGGAGGTTTAGCAGAACTTTTACTCCAGCCCCATTCAACGGGCCATCCATCCGTCTTCAAACACGCCGAGAGCATGGAGAAACTGTGTTTTCTTATTTTTGGCGCGCTTGAGGTGAGCACTCGCGTGTGTATCCATAACACCGTGCGTATATATTCTCATGCTCTTTCCGTTTGATTTTCTTCGTTCCTGCAATGTAATGCAGTCCATCAGTTCGCTCTTCTCCTCAGACCCCGCGTCCCTACGTGCCAAAGCGTTCGCGGAACGGTTCAAGTATGGCGTCATCTCGTCCTCCTTGCTCTCGCCCACATTCCCCGCCACACCCATGGAATCGCACAGACGGAGCTTGTCCCCGCCATTACCTGGAAAACTTTCAGTCGGTCACAGCAGAACCGCAAGTGTTGCAGAAAGCACCGTGACCGACACCCCCTCGCTTTCCATGCCTCCTGAATTCGAAACTCCCCTTTGGCCGCTGACGTTGTCGTTCACAATTGCCGTTGTTGCTCTGAGTGCTCGATTTTACTTTTTCGCATTTCTGTTGGCTGCTGCTACCATGTACTATATATATATCCACAGACGGGATATACACCCTAAACCTGATGTCATGACACCTGTGCGCCATTCTTTTCTTTCCCGACCTGCTGACTTAACGATGATGTTTCAAGTCTTTACTAGCCTTACAACACTTAATCTCTGCTGGCCAACTTTGGGACTCTGTGGTCAACGATACCTTGACATTATTGGAGAATGAAGAGCAAGGGTGAGAACTATTCAATTCCCATCTCCTATGCCTCATCTATCGATTTCCTGCAGTATATTTCACGGTCCCAAATCTCCATCAACACCATCTTCCTCCCTTCAACTCGCTCTGTCCACGTCCCTTCTGACAACTCAAACACAATGCGACAACGTCCGTCAGCTCCTTGCTGCCATCACATCACCCACTGAACTATCACAACTTGCGGAGATGTATGCACCACCATCGCCCATAAAATCGACGTTTAGTCGTAGCAGTGACTCCCATCGACCGCTCTCCCACCCAGGTTCGCCACCACGCACGTCTCCTCTAGGCGATCGCACGAGGAAGCGGTCGACGTGGAATGGATCATATGCTTCACTCGCCCTCGCGGGGACTCCACCCGCGTTCCAACTTGTGGAGCGGAAAAAGAGACGAAGATCCGATCTGAGTGCCTTGTTAGGGACCGCCTCACCTTCTCCAGCCCGAACTCGATCACCCAACACGCTGTCGACGCCATCGCAGCTCCTCGCAGACGTATCCGAAGAAGAAGGAATGGTGACAGCGGAATCGTCCTTGGCAGAGGAGGATGAAGAAGAGCATACGTTTGGTGCAGCCGCATTGAACCTCTACCGGAAACGCGTCGGCGGAGGTCTGCGTGCGCTCGAACTCTCGCAGCGCAGTGCCCTTTTCACGAGGCAGTGTGGCAAAACGCCGAACCACCATGTCTCCAGGGTCCAAGTACACCTAGCATGCACACAACACGCCATCCGTTTTCGCTCTCATCATTGCGCCAGTCGCTGCAGAATGCCATTGGCATCGAAACGATTCGCATGCTCACACCTATTGGCATTACGCTTCGAGGATGACGAGGATGAGGTGTATTGGGAGGACGTACGAGCCGTGATGAGCCTGCTGACGTCGACGCTCATCGACGCGTCGTCACGACTTTCGGAGACACTGGACGACGTCGAGGAGCACCGCCTCGACGTGGACGACATCCCCAGCGAGAGCGCCTCCGGCACCAACACCCCCAGTTCGCTCGCCTCGCCCCCACCCTCACGGCTCCCACTTTCCCATGCAATCGAGCAGATCGTCTCGTTCGCGCCGACGCCATCCCACCTCTCCAGGTTCGCGGCGCATGTTAGCGCGATCTCATCCGCGCTCAACGACGCTCGGGAGCACCTCGAACACTGCACCGCGTCCCTCAAGGAAGACCACGTCCATTCCCCCGGGCACTCCTCCCATCCCTCGACGTCATCCTCGGGCGACGTCCTGCCCACGATGACTGCGTTGAGCGAGTCGGAGCACCCCGCGATCCAGGCGTACGAGCGACTCCGCCGCGAGCTCGGGCTCGCACTGCGGGAATGCGAACGCGGGCGCGAACGACTGGTGCGTATCGTTGCGCCAACGACGCCCTCGACAGACGACGACGCGCCTCTCGGAGACCCCGGTGAACACACCGCGTCTCACCCTATCGAATCAAAGGACGACCCACTAGCACCCACCACCGAGTCCTGTCGTCATCGTTGATCGGGACGACCTCGTTGGTACGGTGGACGACGTATTGGAACACCTTCCCGACACGTCCGCAGTACACCTTCCCCCGCCTGGGATCGAACAGGTGTTTGAAGCCGATGTCATCGTCGGGACGTTGACGCGTGCGCGGAGTACGCTGTCGCGAGAGGAACGGATTCAACTGGCGAGGGCTGCGAGGGAGGCAGAGGACCCGGCTGCGGCTGACGGCGGACGGGCACACGGGTGGGGCCCAAGCGGAGACGTCGTACAGAGACTCAAGGACGTGATTTGGAAAGTGGGCGAGCGACGGCGCAAGTTGACCGCGTCGCAGATGACGGTCGTCTCCGTATCGCGCACGATCGACGACGTCGATGGGGAGGCCGTGTCATGGCCCGGGTTGTAGGTTCGTGTTGCATGTTCACTGTTCACGATGTGATGTCACGAGTATATATACGATTAACTTATCGTCGCTTTTATTTCTCTTCGTCCTTCTTCCGTCCTTTGCTGTAGCACGCTTTTCATCTCAAAATGTCCATGTCGCACAATTTAACGGCCAAGGTCTTCCAAAGACAGATCGACTGGGACAAGACGAAAGATTATAGTATTTTAGTCATACATGCAGATAGATGGGGCACCAAAAAGAAGGAACGAGTCAACAAACAGCGAGGGAGTAACACAATAGAAGAGGCAAAGAAGCAGCGGGCAGAAAAGAATTAGGCTATCTAATGAAAAACGCTAAAAGAGTGGTCACCAGGAGTTGCCAAGACACATCATTGACTCACTGCCAGCGAAGATGCGAGACAGCTTTCGTTGACTATAAATAGGGTAGGAAAAAGGAATCAATCAGAAGACGACATTCCGCAAAGGTGGGCTGATGAAAGGAAACGGAACACGCAGCGAAGCCGAGGGGTGTCAAAGGTACGTATCTACATCAGACAGATGGAGCGGGGCAAAGCGGAATAGAAAAACAACACGCAGACACAGAACAATGAAACAAAGAGGGAAAAAAAATCGGACTGACAGTGGATATTCCCAAAATGCGACGGACGGTCAATTCCACGAAACCCTCTCCTTTCCTACATCTCGATCCTTTCCTTCCTTCCTTCCTCCTCCATTCCTTCCGATTCCCCTTTCATTCCTCACTCACTCCCTCTCCTCTTTACTTCATATCTAGATCATCTGGATTAAACCACTCACGGAAATCTTGCTCGAAATTGATCCCCGTGTCCTCAGGCCTAAACAGCGCCTGTGTGTCGAAATCGTCTAGTGTGCTGGCCACAGATTGCATAAACTCTGTCGTGAGGAAGTTGGCGGGGACTTCGGGTAGTGATGTTGTTGGTTGCGTTGCAGGGTTGAGCGTTGGTGTGCCATTGACGACAGCAGACGGAGAAGGCGCGGTGATACTCGAGCCTGTCGCGCTGGGCGTTGGAGGGGCCGTGTTGACTTGCTGACCGCCACCTGGATTTGGTGGTCCTTGCCCGCCGGTTACGGGATTAGATAGCTGTTGATTTCGTGGCGAACCTTCAGCGCCGTTCAGACCGGGCTTCACATCCTTCGGCTGCTCCTTCGGGGGACCACCTGCGGGTGAAGGCGGTGGCATCATCCCCATGGGCTTATTTTGTACCAAGCGATTGTTTTGTGGGCCAGGGAAAGGTTGTCCTGGACCGGGGTTGAAAGGAGGATCACCGGGAGTAGGAGTACCCGCTCCGCCTCCTGGCAGACTCGCCATCGCAAGGCCTTTCGTGACCGCGTGTACGCCTTGGTGATACTGGATTTGCTAGACAGTGCAAGTATTCTCAGTTTAGAGGGCCGACAGAGAGGACTGGGACTGACCCCCATCATGTTGGGTGCTCGACCCATGCCGGGACTCATCGCATTTCCTGGCATTTGTGCGGCCCCCATAGGCATGGGTATACCGGGATTAGTCATTCCTGGAGGACCGTGTGCAGGGAAGTTATTCATTCCTGCGGATATCGGACCTGGACCTGGTCGCATCATGCCACCGTTCATCATCTGTTGTGGTGGTGGCTGGTGAGGCTGGTGAGGGTATCCAACGATGGATCCGGGTGCTTGATCCATGCTGACAGACGAACGCCGTACGCGTTTCCTGTCGGGGGGAGAACTCTCGTTGTTGATAATTGGCCATGCTGTACGTTGGAGTGTCAGATCAACAAAGCAAAACAGAAACGGAAATGTACCTCTCCTTCTGGTGATGTGCTATTGCGCTTCACCACTCGGGTTGGTTGAGATTGCTGTTGAGATTGCTGTAGTTGCTGAGGTGGTTGTTGCTGAGGCGGCCCTTGTTGTGGCTGTGGTTGGCCAGAACGTTGACCAGCAAGTTGCATGCCTGGGACGATATTTGAAGGACCTGCAGGGCCTTGCGGTCCTCCTGGACCAGGTTTCCTAACGGAACTTCGCTGCCGAGCCAAGTTGACGATACGATTCTAAAACTCACGTCAACGGCGGGGACCAAGAATGAGAGTAGAAATGAAAACCTTCTCTTCATACGTAAGCGACTGTGGTTCCTTATCGTGGATCCCCAGCTCCTGTCTGATGGCGTTTACCACGTTCGCAGGGAGACGACCAAGTTCGCCATTGAGGTTGGATTCGTGAGGATGGGGCGTCTGACGATCCATGAGGGAAGGACTGGGTTGCATCATTTGACCAGGGGAACCTGGTCGGCTAGGAGACCTGGCGAGCTGCGAGAAGGGCGGAGTCTGCGTGGGCGGAACCGAGGCCAAATTTGCATTAGGCGGAAGCATGCCGCCGCGAACCATATGAGCCATGTGGGGGGACGGACCCAGCTGATTCATGGGGTTTGGAGGGTTTGGAGCAGAATTAGCGCCAGGGTTCTGAGGGGAATGGGCAATTGTGGGAGACTGGTATGGATGAACGCCGTTTTGAGGACGATGTTGAGGAGCGGTTGGTCGTTGGCTTGGCAAAAGGGCAGTAAAGTTTTGTTGGGGAGGGTTAGGACCAACGGAGGTGGAGGTGGATGATGGTATAGGGATGCCGTTTGGCTGAGGGCCAGCGCCGACTATCGGGAAAGGCATCTGAGCGGTGTTACCTAAAAGAGTGTTTAGAAATTGCGGGGGCGGCTTGGGGGGGAACCATTCGCACCATTTATCATGCGACCGACCGGAGGTATTTGGTGAGAAAGCGGTCTCGAACCTTGCCTGAGATTGACCTGTTGCATTTGGTTCTGGAAAGGGGGTTGGTGGACGGTGGAGGTGGGAGGAGAGCGTGGACGGACCTGAGTGTAGACCATGGCGTCTTCCGTTCCGGTGCCGTTGCTCTTGGCAGTGAAGAGGAACCCAAAAGACGCTCCACCATCTTGAGGTGAAATTGAGAGGGGAAAGGGGGGGAAATGAGATGGGACGTACTCGAATAAGAGGCCCTGTTTAGCGTTGATGGGGGGTGCAGAGTCTGCAGGTATATCGGCTTCGGCGAGGAGTTCGCGGGCAGTTTTGCGAAAGCCACGTTTGTTGCAGTAATCGTAAATGTAGATGTTGAACCTGGAGATGGATGAACAGGGGGACAAGATGGACAAGAGGAGACGAACATTCTGTCGCCTTCCCATGAGGGGTCTGAGGAGGGGATGTCAGCGGTGGGGAGGGACATCGAGGAGGTAGCCATGAAGAGGGGATGGCCAGAGAGGGCCAGCTTGGAGAGAGAGAAGATAGTGCTGGCAACGCCAAAGAGGTGAATGGGAAATTTCCAAATGTCGCCGACTTTGGCTGCCCAAACTCAGCACGCCGTTTGCCGCAACAACCTGTGTCCCTCGACTTACGTCAAATCTACTATAGTCATTCATTATCAGCTCAATACGTGAACTACTCCTTCGTACACCGAAAACGTAGCAACATTCACCGGAACGGACCTTGCTCAGCTCGTCAGTACCTCAAATACAAATCAGTCGGGGCGACGGACCGAATCAGTGTCGGCGTAAGCCCTCGAAAGAATACTTTCGGTCCTTCGGAGCGATACGAATGAACGACCGTCGACACGATCGTTCGATAAGGATCCATCCCGCTCTGCGTCGCGCTCTGCATCCGCGTCTTCACCAGATCCATCGGGAACGTCGCCAACCATCCCCCAATACCCGCCAGACCCCCCGCAAGAAAGAGCGCCGTCCATGGCATACTACTTGCCTCCGAATCAATCTCAGACAACAACGAGGAATGGTCGGCCTCCGCGGACTGCCCCGAGGCGGGCTTAAAGTACCGACACGTTGCCTCGTACTGTAGCCTCATTGTTCACGCGTCATCGATCACCACCACCTTTCAATCGGGGGAACCTCACCGTGAGAAAGTACGTTCCATACCCCGTGTCCCTCAACGCCGTCGCGGTCAACCCTCGGTACAGTCCTCGTACGCCAGTGTTGTCTAATGATCCCCATCGCGACTCTGGCGGCGGATGCGTTCGCCGGATCGTTGGCAAGCACGTTTTGTTGTCGTATCTTGATCAACTCGGTGGGGCTTGCGATAAGCCTGCGGATGAGTCGTTCATTCGGGGACCACACGTGGAGCACACAGCCTTACGATGTCACTATGCCACAACCGGTACCCGCAAGTCCAACTTGAGTCAGTGAAGGGACCGACGTGGGGTCATCGAGCTGAGCCCTCATAAAGAACTTGTAAGACGAGAAAACGAGGCCGTTCATAAAGGCGCACGTAACCTGAGAATCGGTGGGTTGAAGTAAGATGGAAACATGAGCGCGCACATACGAGCGGTGACACAATACCCTTGTAAAGTCCCGTAAACCGTTCTTCTCGAATGATCGTGGTAAATGCATGCAACGTGGATTTGTATTTGGCATAGATGGCTGGGTTCTGGAAACGGGTTTTGACTGGCGAGTGAGACGTCAACGCAGGTCCAACGACGTTGGAAGAACCTGCCTGTATCAAAAGGGTGTGCGACCAAAAGTCCAATGACACCTAGAATCGACGGTCAGGCTCGCGTGGGTACAGTACCTCTGTGGCCTACCTGCAGCGGTTCCAGCGGCAAAGTCGACCGTCGGATGAAGATCAACTAGACACTGGTGAGCGCGACACCGCGGTCTCAGAGAAAGAGCTTGCCTGCTACCATTCTATCTGGCTCTAATATGCTCGAGGTGGGATATCACTGCGGGCGCCAGTATTGGTGTTCCGGGCTCCGGTGAGACGATGTATGTATGATGCGAACAAGGATGTGGTGACGCCACTTCAATTTTTTGCCGAAAGACGAGTCGACGTCCAACGACGTTTGGACACATGGCCAACAGCGAATACCAAGGAGCGGCTAAACATGATATAAGAATTGCGCCGTGTCAATCCATTCATCACCATGGCTCATATCGCAACCCCCGAATTTCTTTCCCGTCTCAAACGACTCTACCCACCCCAATCGTTCTACGTCAGGAGCCCTTGGTATGCCGTCGCAGCCATCACATTCACCGCGAGCAATTGTCCCGAAGAAGTCCCGCGTGTGCTCGAGTACGTCCTCCGCGATCTCGACGCGATCGGTGCATCGCACGAGGATCAGCTCACTGCTGCACGAAAAATCCGGGACGCAGTGTTCAAGTCGGGTAATATCTGTGGATTCCCCAAGGTCGTCCCTCCATTTTACGTGTGATCGTACTCATCCGCACGCAACAGGTCATCAACGCACTCATTCTGCTCCACAAAGCAACGCCAGTAGCGCTTCAAGACAAGGAAATCCTGCGGTACGCGACATGATACGATGAACTCGGGCTCGGATGACCATCTACCGATCGTAGAAACCCGGATCCGACCATCGAAGAGCTCACCCATGCCGGAAAAACGTACTTTGATCAGACATACGGCGAGACGGCGAAAGCGACGCAAGACCTGCTGAGCGCCATCTATCCTGATCTCGGTACGTCTCCCACCCTTCATTCTGTCCCGCACACCGAGATCGTCGTCCGAGCAGGCTTCTGGGTCACCAATTTCGCGTATGGGTATAGCTACGCCTTCATGGGCGTCACGTCACCCATGGAAACCTCATTTGCGATGATTTCGGCGCTGATCGCCATCGACACGCCAAAGCAGATTGAATGGCATCTGGAAGGTGCGCGTAGGAATGGCGCGACGATGGAGGAAGTGCGAGCCTGTTCGGGCCATCGCGATTGAGATCTCCAAAGCGGCTGGCGTCGTGTGGAAGCACGACATTCCCGACCTCCCATGATAGTTTTCAAGACGGAGTTTGGTTAGACAAGAAAAGGTGTTACACATGCTAGTCATTCGTAGATCACGTGAATTGAATTGGCTGCGGGCTATCCTGAAACATCTTTACGTCCGTACCAAAATCACCAAGGTGTGGCCATCGCGCTCGTCCGTGGTAGCGCAACGGCGCTGATTCCTGATCTCTGTAGGAACCATGTCTCTACAAGTCAACTTGTCGAGCAAGGAGATCAACGACGCGTATCAGAACGTGGTCGCTGGAAAGGGCATCGACTGGGCGGTCTTCACTTACGACAAAGGGACGAACGATCTCAAGGTCCAGTCCACTGGCGATGGTGGGCTCGAATGAACTCCAGGAAGAGTTCTCGGATGGAAGGTGCGACTTCCGTTTCCTTCCTGCGCGATGGCATCCAAATTGATCATCCTACCAGGATACAATACGCCTTTGCCAAAGTGGTCGACCCCAATGTCCGTCCTTCTCATGTCCTCTCTGCTGTCGGCTGAACTGAGGTGTCTCTTTGATGTGCGCAGAGCAAGCTACCAAAATTTGTACAAATCAACTGGTGTGGTGATGGTGTACCCGAAGTCAAGAAGGGGCTCTTCCACACGCACTCGAGTGCCGTCTCCAAGTTCCTCCGTGGCACGCACGTCGTCATCAACGCGCGCAACTGAGGTCCGTCTCTTTCCTGAGCTATATTCCAACGCGACCCCTTTGATCTGATCCCTCCTCAGTCTGATGTCACCTCCTCGCTCATCATGCAGCGCGTCGAAGCCGCATCAGGCGCGAGATACTCTGCCCACAACGAAAAAGCACGCAAGTTTGAGCCGATCGCACCTGTAGGCACCAACTACACGCCGATCGGTAAACCCGATATCGCGGCCATGCGGCGAGTGCCTCCCCCACCCTAGCAGTGCATCAGCGTCCTCGAGACCTGCCACAGTCACGTCCACTGCAATGCCATCCGTTCGAACTGCACCACGGCCCGTGTTTGGTGCACCTGTCCCGCCGCCGGTGAAGACAGCACCGCCGAGCAATGTCCCCTGATGAGGATGATTGGGGAAATGAACCTCCTGCGCCGCCGCCTCTGCCTCCGGCAGCGTCACGCCCTGTGGTACCAAGCGCATCTCGTCCAGCCCCGACGTCGGTGAGTATCCAGTCTCGGTGTCGTGTATTCACAACTTGATATTGTTCCCTTGGAAGTCATACACGCCAGCTGCGCGCGCCGTCCCGTCCCCTCCTGCCCCCGTCGTGTCGTTGAATATCCCTACCAAGCCTGCAGAGGAGGATCGTATCGCGCCAGTCGTAAGTTTGATCATGATCGTTCCAAGTTACTAGTCTGAATCTTAATCGTCAAGGGTACTGCATATACACCGATCAAGCTGACGCCAGGTAAATTAAAGAATCCATTTCAACAGTTCGAATCACAAGCACCTCCATCTTCGAATGCCGGCACCACTGCGGGGGGAGCCAAGAAGCTTACTTGGAGCGAGCGGCAGGCCCTTGCCAAAAAGCAGGTCGAGGAAGAAGAACAACGAAGCAAAGCTGCTTCGTGGCAGTCACCAACCTCGACAGGGGTCAGCGTCGCCTTCCTCGAGTCGCTTTGGTGGTAGAGGTGCGGCGGGCGCAGCCGCCGTCGGAGGCGCGGTGGTTGGCGGCGCCACCGTGTCGTGGGCAAGCCGGCCCACTGAACCTGAACCCGAGCCTGAACCAAAGTTTCCCGCACCGCCTGTTCGTGTCGCTTTTCTTGGCCAGGGTACATTGAAACATATGTTTGACTGTTGACAGCCGCCACCACCCCCGGCGCCACCGCGACCTATTCCTCAACCAGTGCGTGTTCCCGAGCCCGAGCCTGAACCGGAGGCCGAAGTGGAGGAAGAGGTGCCTCCACCACCCCCGCCACCCCCGCCGCCACCCCCGCCGCCACCGCCAGCCCCAGTGGCACCTGCGAGCTATGTCGAAGAAGAGGAAGCTCCGGTGAGACTTGGTGTGTTAGACCTATTTTGAAGCTGGTTCACTTCCTTTTCTAGCCACCACCTCCCCCGCCACCCCCGCCACCCCCGCCAGTTGCGCAGCTCGCATCTCTGAGCATACAGCCGGAGCCGCAACAGGAGCCGGAACCCGTACCAGTTCCTCAAGGTGGAAATGGAGTCTGTGCTGTTGTTGTATATGACTACGAGGTGCCTATCTATTCCGACGTGGTCATCATATTTTACTCAGGCTGACGGTCCATGTTCGCCTCTCATCAGGCTACGGAAGACAATGAGATGAGCCTCGTCGAAGGTGAGGTGATCGAACAGATTGAAGAAGTCGATGAAGGATGGTGGAGTGGGGTCGGACAGGGTGGCGCCAGATCAGGCTTGTTCCCTGGTAAGCGTCCCGATTCTACGTTTCGAGCATCTCTGATGGTTGTTAGCAAATTACGTGGAACTTATCGAGACGCCGACAGCACAGGAGGCACCGGAAGAAGAGGCTCCTCCGCCTCCCCCCCGCCCCCACCCCCGCCGCCACCACCTGTACCTGCAGCGGTAAGTTCTTGAATTGGTCTCGATTGGTGAATGGACTTTTGAATGTGGTTTTACGTAGCCGCCTGCCCCGCCTGCCCCGCCTGCGCCACCCGCCGAGGAAGGCATCGTTGCTGTGGCTCTCTACGAGTAAGTACACCACGTTCCCGATGACGCGTTGATGTCCATGGCCCACTCCCCCACTTTTAGTTACGACGCGGCGGAAGATAACGAGGTCACGTTCCGAGAAGGCGAGCGTATCATGGAGATCGAGGAAGTTGGCGAGGGATGGTGGCAAGGGAAAACCCCGAGAGGTGATGTGGGCATGTTCCCAGGTGCGTGTTTGGTGTTTCAGTCAAGGGACTTGGACTGAAATATATGCAGCGAACTACGTGGAGCTTGTCGAGTAGTGAACGTTGAGATGGTATGGTACTTGTGGATGTGTCATGCGATTCAGATCAATAGACTTGTGTCGGTTTTCGTCTTTGGCCAAGGACGGCGTTCAGGATCGAGTCTGTTTGCTGGCTCAAAACATGATCGATCCGACGAGACATTGGGTTTGCTTTTTGGCGCGGTGTGCCACATCACTGTCACCCCGAAGTGATCGGAAGACGTTCCTGGGCCTGCGGTGATCGAAGTATGTGCTATACGATTTACTACGGCATAATAAGGTTGCCTTCTGTCTTTGCCAAGGGAGAGATCTGTGAATCAGCCTGGTTGCTTGAAGTCCTTCGCTACATGCCCACACCAAGTTCCAGCTTGAGGTCCCTCTCTACGGAATAAGGTTCAAGTTGATGTGTCCGGACAAAATTTCAATGATGCTTTTCCTGTCAACGAGTGAATCAAAGAGACATGCCACTGGCAGCCATGTACTGTCAACTTGAACTCTGACTTGTCAATCCATTCTCGCAACATCCCTCGAGCCTCAAGGAACCACTAACTTGTCCGCCTTGCCCCTTTTGCACTGTCAGTGGATGTCTGAATTGGATCTAGACTTGAGTCGCTCCATTTAGTGTTCTGGCACATCACGTCGGTTCAATTGAAGCCATGCCATGCGCACTCAAGTGCCACGGCGTACGCTTTTCCGATCCAAGCTATCCGAGTCACATGTCGCTCTCAGCGTGTCCATGTCAACCACACTCGCTTCTCGTAGTATGTATGCATGCCGATTATAACCTTGACGAGCCGAGATACTCTTGATGACAGGTGGATATCTCTGTGACGGGTTCGTACCTGTCTTACCACAGGCTCAAAACGTGGATGAAGGACTGCATTCGGTATACTTACCTTTCATTTCCGAGAAATAATGGAGTCGTTCCAAGAGGCAATGCATAAGGTGTTCCTTCGTCAGTGAGTATGCTTCGTTTCGAAACATTGTATCGCAATGTTGACCGGGTCAATCGAGATTATTCTCTGTTGCGGGCGAGGCCTTCTTGGTGTATAATTATTTTATCACGTTGCGTATGGAAGTACGTGCGCCTCTTGTCTGTGCGATTGTTTACTGAGGGCCGATTCTCGGGAAGGTAGACCATATTTGGTCCGCGAAATGGACCGTCGCGAAGGCCCTCTTTCTTTTCAACCGATACATGAACTTGGTCGGGCAAACGGTGTTTACGCTGCAACAACTCGACGTCTGGCATGCGAGTTCTTTCAAGGTACTTCCCAAGCTCACTCGCTCAGTCCCGGTATTCAATCATCCACCAGTTCTGTAGCCATTTCTTGTGGTTCATGGGCATTTTCGGATTCATCTCAGGGGAGAGCATTCGCAGTCAGGTCTTGTTCCTTTTGATGAGTTGCACTCTCGCTGAACGTTCGAGACATGCAGTTTTGGTGTTACTCAGGGCCTGGGCCGTCTGGGGGTGTAAACGTCCAGTGGCCGTCACGTTGATCGGCATCTATCTTTTTTATTTCCTGGCCAACTTTGGTGTTGTGTTGTACGCCATTACAAGGATCCGGCTGAGTCGTGAGTAGACGATTCTCAGCGGAAGTGATTCAGATGTAGCTGAACTACTTCCAGAACAAGCATTCGTCTATCTAGAGGAGACTGGTATCTGTATCGCACGGGGAGGTCGTAAGTGCTTGCATTCTTTTTCTTTTGCACACCTTTTGATCACCTCGACGGCATGGTCAGCGGCTGGTGTGAGGGTTTTCCTCCATGCAGGGCATCGCTCCTAACTAACTTGAAATGCTAAACCGCATCCTACTTTGTTTCATTTCAGTGGATTGCGGCCGTGATAGGGCAAGCCCATTCTGGACCGTTTATGCACATCAGTCTGATGTGAACGGTAGATTCTCGCTCGACGTATTTGCGTTCGCAATGGTGGCGTATCCACTTTCAAAGCTCTATATGACAACGCAACTTAGATATTCGCCATTCGTTCGCGTTCTATCCATGGATGGTGAGTGTACGCGCGATATTTAATCAATGTTCGCTAACTTCTCGTCCAGCTCTCCTGTACTTTTTTGTCCGTGCATTGTGTATTCTGGAGACAACTTCCGCTTACAAGGTGATACAGGTGACTGTTTCCTCTGGAACTCTGGGGATCATAACTCAGTGAGTTATTTCCGTGAATGTTTCTCCCGACTGCATGTACGAATTGAATATCTCAGAACCGTGTTTTCAAATGTAAGATTTTCCAAGCTCGCGAAAGTTGGGGGTATTTGACAAAACGTCACTACATACGCATGTAGACCCCGTTGGCCGATACCGCAATGGGGTGCGTGAGTTTGTACTGATGACGTCCCATGACTGATCTTGTTTACAGATTCGGTCTCCCAGTGACAACAGTCTTTGGGCAACGCGTGGTCTTGAACCTCCGACAGCTCAGGTCAAAATCTCAGTGTCTACTCCCAAACATCGACCCCACAGGGCACCCAGCGTATGAAATGTCGAGAACGGGCGGCGTGATGGTTGTCCGCACGGTGGACGTCACGGTGGAGGAGTATGCCCGTACTTTCTTACCGCCGTGTGGTGCTGATACTGGCTCTTCCAGATACTGATTGGCGCCGATGCGTCCTCGTGTATTACTAGATACCCTTTTTCCTTCTGTGTTGACTGCGTCCACTGGTATGGTGAGTGTCGCTGCAGCCTGAATACCGTAGATATCATCACATTATAACCCGTACATTACTGTTCACGTCCGCGTAATGGATGTCCACTTTCCTTTGCTAAGTGCGTAGTAGCCTTGCTGACAGGTCGGTGATGCATGATGCTAAACAAGTTCCCATGTCGCCATGTACACCCAAGGGCTACGGGCTCCGGCTGGAGCCAGATCGAGTGTACAGCATAATGCGTGACAGAACCAATAAGTTAGGTTGGACAAGCTAGCAGTAAAGACCAGGCCTCAAGGTAACAGCTTACGAATTCTCGAATTCATGACACGAGGGCTCCACTCGACTGCAAGCTATCAATGTCATAGAAAATGCTACGGATCCCGTTTCATGACAACGTAGATTCCTCCAATTGCTTCCAGCTGTTTCTTGTACCAATCACACGGTAAGTGGGTTTAAAACAATCAATTTCACCTACCCTTGGAAATCAGCTTCTTGCCAGGGATGGCAGATGTAGATGTAAGATAGTAAAATGGTCTGGCGCTTTCGAGTGAGGTGAACCGTCGTAGAGTAGTAGCCAGTACTCTGAGTAGGTGATCGCTGTTGGTTCAATCATCCCTATTATTGTGGGTGTCTGCTTCTCGTTAGGAGGAAGACGGCACACAGATTCCGAGTAGTGTAGAGCATCCCGGGCCGGGGCCGAGTCGCGGGCTTGTATCCACCAGAAGCTGTATGTTCGGGTTTATATAAACTGAGATTGAAACCCATGCGGTAAACAGTCAACTTGAACTTCGCTAGAATTAACTGAGGCGGCGCAATAAGTATGCGAGTACAGCGGGTAGTGGGTGAGTACTTGAGTGGGAGCTGTATGATTGTATCCTAAAAAACAAACAAGCGGCGACGGAAACTAAGCGAGAAGTCGTGATACTGGAAACACTTCTCACCCCCCAATAAATCGAAACTCTACTCAGACAGTCTAAGAGTCATGGATCCAGTCCTACCTCAATCGTTGCATGTACATTCTTCGAATACTGAACTCATCCCTCTAGCACCAGGAAGGTAAAGCATTCGCTGCAAGAAGCAAACATCCATCGTGCAACAGCACTGCGCAAGCGACACTCACTATGGTAGACGCGATCAAAAGCAAAACGAAAAGGGATCTCGCATATGTATGTCAGCGAGGACGGACCGACGAAGCGATTTTAAAATCTGGAAAGGCTGGTATCAGCATGTTGCACACGCGGTAAGAAAGCATGGGCATACTCATCAACCGTGACGTCCACCGTGCGGAAAACCATCACCCCGCCCGTTCTTGACGTCATTTCGTAGGCTGGGTGCCCAGTGGGATCGACGTTTGGGAGTAAACACTGGGATTTCGATCTAAGCCGTCGGAGGTTCAAGATCACATGCTGCCCAAAGACTGTTATTATTGGGAGACCGAATCTGTAAACAAGGTTAGTTATGGTCGTCATCACGTTAGTATACCAAACACACGTACCCCTGCGCGATATCGGCCAACGGGGTCTGCATGTGCGCAGTGTGTAATTATGTTTTGTCAAATACCCTCAACTTTCGCGAACTTGGAAAATCTTACATTTGCAAACACGGTTCTGAGATATTCAATTCGTACACGCAGTCGGGGAACATTCACGGAAATAACTCACTGGGTTATGATCCCCAGGGTTCCAGCGGAAACAGTCACCTGTATCACCTTGTAAGCGGAAGTTGTCTCCAGAATACACATTACACGAACAAAAAAGTACGAGATAGCTGAACGAGAAGTTAGGCGAACATTAATCAAATATCGCGCGTACACTCACCATCCATGGATAGAACACGAACGAATGACGAATATCTATGCTGTGTTGTCATGTAGAGCTTGGAAAGTGGATACGCCACCATTGCGAACGCAAATACGTCGAGCGAGAATCTACCGTTCACATCAGACTGGTGTGCATAAACTGTCTAGAGTGGGCTTGCCCTATCACGGCCGAAAGCCACTGAAATGAAACAAAGTAGGATGCGGTTTAGCATTTCAAGTTAGTTAGGAGCGATGCCCTGCATGAAGGAGAAACCTCACACCATCCGCTGACCATGCCATCGGGGTGATCAAAACGGCGTGCAAAAGAAAACAGAATGCAAGCACTTACGACCTCCCCGTGCGATACAGATACCAGTCTCCTCTAGATAGACGAATGCTTGTTCTGGAAGTGGTTCAGCTACATCTGAATCATTTCCGCTGAGAGTCGTCCACTCACGACTCAGCCGGGTCTGTGTAACGTCATACAACACAACACCAAAATTGGCCACGAAATAAAAAAGATAGATGCCGATCAACGCGACGGTCACTGGACGTTTGCACCCCCAGACGGCCCAGGCCCTGAGTAGCACCAAAACTGCATGTCTCCAATGTTCAGCAAAAGCGCAACTGATCAAAAGGGACAACACCTGACTGCGAATGCTCTCCCCTGAGATGAATCCGAAAATGCCCATGAACCACAAGAAATGGCCGCAGAACTGGTGGATAATTGAATTCCGGGACTGAGCTAATGGGCTTGGCAAGTACCTTGAAAGAACTCGCATGCCAGACGTCGAGTTGTTGCAGCGTAAACATCGTTTGCCCGATCAAGTTCATGTATCGGTTGAAAAGAAATAGGGCCTTCACGACGGTCCATCGTGCGGACCAAACGTAGTCCATCTTTTCCAGAACCGGCTCTCAGTAAACAATCGCGTGGACAAGGGTAACACATACTTCCATACGGAAAGTGAGAAGATAATTATACACTAGCAAGGTCTCGCCCGCAACAGAGAACAATCTCGGTCGACCGGGTCAACATTGCGAGAACACTTTCAAACCGAGAGTACTTACTGACGAAGAAGCACCTGATCCATTGCCTTTTGGAACGACATCTCTCGAGTATGAAAAGTAAGCCCATATCGAACGCAGTCTTTCATAGTGCTCGCAGGCAGTGGCAGGACAGGTACGAATGACCTGCCATGTCATCATATATTGGCCTTGTTACGGAGCACGAGGAAGGGATTGTCATTCAAGTTGATGGACGTCTTGTCTCAGAGTGACAGCTGACTCCTGAGAGGGAAAAAGCGAACGCAGTTGAACCTGCGATACAGTAGCGGTGATACCGTGACGATGACTCGGATGATCATGGTGATTGAACATCTGAAAACAAGGTAACCTATGCTCGGCTCCAGATCCAATTCGGATTCCGTGAGCATCCGCACTAGCGGTGCGAAAGAGGCGCAAGGTGTCGAAACCCGACATTCGGGCTGAAGCCCTGACGCCCAAAACATTGCAATGTGCGTGTTTCAAAGTTTGGTTATCGACAAATCCTTGGCAATGGTTGTGCCATTTAGGCAGCACTGAGTATCGTTAGCCGAGCCGCCGGGCCCGGGGATTAAGTAAAGAAAGCCAGGTGGCCCATGTGGCGACAGACTCATCAACGGAGTCCATGGTGGGTCCTGTCCTGGCGTTAATAATCGCATTCGCCACACCTTAGCTGCGATCTTGACATCGATGATCTGTTACCATATATTGTGGTTCGGGAGGCCGCAGCTTGAGGCGCATCTGGGGCACGAGTACGCATTGCCGTATTTCGCTATCATCTCTTTGGTGGTTGAGTCCATGCTTCCTTGTATGCTCACCGAGATCGCATTCGTGATCGTGTTTCAAGTTGGTGTAAGGGCTCAGACTGTGACTGGATATCTGCATTGAATCTAGACTTTGCAAAGCCGAACGTAGTCATGCAGTTTTTGGCTTGTCGCTCATATCAATGGAATTTCTCAGGTCCGTCTTCGTAAATGATTTCCGATCTGAACTTTCAGAATGGTGTATTCACCACATGTCCATGTCTGAGTCATCTGGCTGAGATCTTTGTAGGGTGATTGATCTTCCAAGTCATGACTTATCTGATTGCATCCTTTGAAATCTGACCAGCTTTATAGGCTCTATGGTATCCCATTGGTTACTGTCGACATGTCTTTGGGCAACATGTCATCCCGAACCTCCCATCAGGAGAAAGTCAGGATAGGCATTTACTGTCCTTTATAATCTAATTTTTCAAAAATTGTAGGTTGTCTACAAACCCTTATGATACTGCAGGAAGGGTTATCACACTCCTGATTTTTCCCTGATACCGGATCATTGGACACCGCTCCAAGTTGAGCTGTGAGGGAAGTGAGGCAGTGACGCCAACGCGGGGCTTGAAACTATTTCTGTACTTGACTCACTGTGGCACTGGTACTAGGTACCAGTGACCCGTCGGAGTGCCCATCGAAAAGTCTCAAGCCTACGTTAGCCCTCCGGATGCAGGCTTACACAAGCATGGTTAGTTGTTAGTCGAGGAGCCTCTGGATCTATCGACTAGCAACTAACCGCGCATTTGATGAGTTGAGCTGCCTTGTCAATGAGCACTACTGATACTCACTGATCTCCGGGAAAGGCGCAGGGACCCTCTCACGACTGTCTTGTTATCTAGGTTCTGCTCAACAGCCATTGGGCCTACCCTGTTGGGCTATCATCAAGTTCTTCGTTCAATGCTTATACAACTCTCATCCCGGAGTAGCTCCCATAGAAATGGTGGTTCAACAAACGCACCTTCATCATCCATTCAAGCCTGCATGGCCTCTTTTCACCATGTGACATCGCGATGGCGCCAAAGTAACAGCTTCCCACTTGGAGAGATAAGGATGATATTATTAAGGGCCATCCGACCCATTGGAGCCTTGGCCACTTCGCCTTATCTCGAACGGGTACAAAATCTCACGGAGTCAGACATGGCGAAAATATACTATCACGCCCTCCGTCTGTGTTTTCCTCCATCACTATTTGATGTCGAAAGACGAGAAGTCCCTTCAGGCCAACGTCAACGTGGAGACGACCGTTATAGATGCGGGGTCTACGAGATCTGACAATGCAGACAATGAGCTGTTGGCGCAGCTTGGCTACAAGGCTGAGTTCAAACGTGAATTCTCGGTGCGCAACGCTCGTTCCCGCAACGGATTATTCATTGAACGCCGTCGCGTCAAGATGCTGGAAACGATTGCGTTTTCGATCTCGATAATGGGGGTGATTGCCTCAATCACCTCCACGTTCTCATTTGTTTTGGTCTCAGGTAGGTTTCTGCCGTACGTCTTGACGTGCACGGTATCAAAGCCGGCTAGGTGGTCACGTCGGGATGGTGTGGGGATGGTTCATCCCTTGCTTCTTCGTTATGGCAGTAGCCCTTTCAATGGCCGAGCTAGCATCTTCCATGCCGTAGGTTGAGTTGTCGATTCTACATTGACATTAACGCGACTTGAAACGTCAGGACGTCGGCTGGACTCTACTACTTTTCCTCGAAATTGGCACCCCCGAAATACGCACCATTGGCAAGCTGGATCACCGGATGGGCTAACATCACTGGTCAAGTAACACTCGTATGCTCGATAGATTTTACCTGGTGTGTCTGAATGCCTTTGTATGCGACTGCACGAGTCTGACACTAAGTCCTAGCGCACAGATGATCACTTCTGCCATCACCGTGGGGTCCGATGGGGCAATCGTGCTCAGTTCAGGTGCAACATATGGAATTCTGTTGACCATTTTGTTTTGCCATGGTCTAGTTTGCTCGGCGGCGACGCACATTCTTGCTCGACTTAACCTCTTCTATGTCATCGTGAACGGTATGTCTTCTACTCTATCCTTCAGAGTGACTGTTGGCGACGACAAGAGATGAATCAGGGGGGACGACCGTGGCTGCCATCGTAGCCTTCCTCGTGTGCTCTGGTGACAACAAAGTATCAACGAAAGATGCCTTCACGCTATTCGAGAACAATACTGGCTGGGCCAACAGTATGTCGTACGACAACCTATTTGGCTTGGTGGTCGTGTAACTTGTCGTGATCAGATGGTTGGGCGTTCTTGTTGGCGTTCACGGCGCCAATGTGGACGCTGACAGGCTGTAAGGTTGAATCCTTTGACTTAAAGCTATTCCTAACACGAATTACTGGCAGATGACTCGGCTGCACATATTTCGGAGGAAGTCGCGGGCGCGCAACGCAGTGCGCCCATTGCTATCATCCTTGGCGTCGCGAGCACCGAGATCCTGGGATGGTTGGTTCTCATTGCAGCTTCTTTTGCAACGAAATCAGTCTCTTCGCTTCTTACCACGGACTTGCCTTTGCCAATGGGTACAACTATTTCTAAATGTGCTAGGAAAGCGAGGCATGTTGGCAATCTGGAGTTTTATCATCGTTGTGCAGGTAAGGCAACCCTCATCCTCAGCAACGCGAGAAGTCTCAGATTATACGTCAGTTCGTGACCTGGAGCTGCCCAGGGTGTTGACGCCTCGCGTGTGGTCTTTGCATTTGCTCGGGATAACGCTCTCCCCTGGTTCGCGCTGGTGGAAGCAAATCAACCGGCACACGCAAACGCCAGTCAATGCAGTATGGTTCGTGATGGTGTGTGCCGCGATCTGTGGTCTCCTTGGATTTTCGGCCGCAGCGTTGTCCTCGCTCGCTGGGTCAGTTTTTTGTCACTATTTCCTTCCGGCCGAAGTCTAAGAACAAGTTGTTCTTTCACCCCACACAGGGCATCCGTGATCGGCTTGTATGTGTCATATGCGACGCCGATCTTTCTTCGGATCACTTCTGGACGGGGCGCACTAACCCCCGGATACTTCTCGCTCGGAAGGTGGTACATGCCCATCGGTGTCATTGCCGTCTCGTGGGTCGCTTTCATCGTCGTACTCCTCTTATTCCCGCCTTCTCAAACAGCAACTGCGGAAGGAATGAGTAAGTTTTCGCTGTCGCTAGTGCATGTATGGGGAACTGATGTGCATTGCAGACTATGCCGTCGTGATCATCTTGGGCGTATTCATGTTTGCATCTATTTCCTGGGTGGTATCTGCGCATAAGTGGTTCCACGGGCCGATCAAGAACATCGATGCCACTAGGACCGCGTCTTTGAGTGACACCAAGCAGTAGTAGAATCGATATCCATGAAGGAGTTCGTGTAATTACTTGAGAGTATGTTATATAGCTACGAGGGATCCGGAATTTTATGTCGGGGAAGTTTTGCAATAGTATCAGACTCGAAACTCTACTAGTAGCAGGATACAATAAGCGTATTTCATGCAAATTGGGGAATTCCGCTTGAAGGCGCCACATCAGCCTTAGGATGGTTGGGACTTCAAGTTGCTACCAAGCTCTTGGTGGCACACCACACTGGCACCATCACTGACGACCCACATTCAGTGCACGCTTACAAGCGCCTGTGACACTGACATCCTTTTCATGGACATCGGTTATCAGTGACCATACTTTTTGTACATAGTGGTTTGATCCAGTTTGCCGCCTGTTCAACGACGTTCAACTACGTACCACGTGACATTTCTCAAGCGATGCTGCCAGGGCCCAGCTGCATTATGCGACGGGGTCTTGCAACATCCCCGCGCTCGCGCGCACGGTGCAATACAATGGGTTAGAGATCTTGCAAGGTGTCTCGCAAGTCACACCGGTCACACTGCAATACGACACCGTGCAACCCGCCTCGCGAGCCACACTGAAACACGTAGTTCTGCAAAGACTTGGGTATTAAATCCATAAAATCCTGGATTTTGATAGACCTCGATCGAGGGAGCATCATTATCATTAATGGAGCACGAGAATTTGTCAACACACTACCCAAGGTACGTTCTGCCTCATCAACCTACAAACTATTATACATTAGCGACAGAAGCCTGCACTCCCGTCGCGATACTGTGACAAGCACAACATAATTCACTGGCCTTCACCAGCAGGCAATCGCCTGTGTCATTCTGAGCTGAATGCCAGCTCAAGTACTTCTCTGCTGACATGGGGGCGAGGAGTGAGTTTGCAAGGGAAAGTGTTAGGGCGGCTGAAATTTAGTCAGAAACAAAGGGAGGTAGGGACGACCACTGTTTGGACGTACTCCGTGAATCCATTCGTAAACGTCGCTTTGAACGTGATATCATTTTCGTTGGCATCTGTAGCCAGCTTGAAATCAAGCGTGGCCAGCATGGTCATGATCGCTATCCAAACGGATGCATCCGCAGTGTGGCGACCTGTCGTGTGTCAGATGGTCCCTTTCATGCTCAGAGTGTAATAATCAACCTGGACATTTCCGTCTCCCGTATCCAAAGACATACTCGGCAGGGTCATCTGCTGTCAACATCCCTTGTGAATTTAAGAATCTCTCAGGCATGAACTTGTGGGCATCGGGATACCGAGCTTCGTCACGCGAGATTCCCCTACGGAGACGTTGGATTACCATGAAATGCTAGTGGATCCGTGAAGGGGCATACCAAAGATTTACCATAATGCTCGCTCCTAACGAAATTACTTACTCCTACGAATCAGATGACGATGTATGCACGGGAGACGTACCTTTGGGTATGTAATAACCCTCGTAAATATCACTGTGTGTAGCCGCGTGGGGGAGATCTTGGCAATAAGCTTTTAGAATGGACTATTGACTTCAATGCGGTAGCACATACTCAGAGGAGTAGGTGGCCTCCATCTCAGTGTCTCTCGTACGATTGCGTCGACGTATGGTAAAGATGGTCTATCTTCATACTCAGGAAGTCTCTCTGTCCCGATCACAGCGTCGATCGCCGCTTGTGCACGTTTCCACACGTGTGGATGTTCGATCATCGCCAGCGTGAACGTCATCAATACCGTGCTTGTCTGTTGGTTCCATGAGTAAAGTTCCTATTCTTGAGAGATTCCACCACGAACCGTTTCGCCAGATGCTGCGTAGGACGACCGAAGAGTGTTAGCTCCCTTTTCCTTTGCGGCGAGAGAGATCTTACCAAGAAGAGTTGTTGCAGAAGCATGCTTGAGAGCCCTCTCGTATTCGGAACGATATGCAGTATCTTCGAATTGCTCCATCAGGTTAATGTGCTCTGATACCATACCAATATTGATATGGTCTTTGGACAACTATTGCAGCAACTTCTGCTTACTATTCTTTCTGTTTTAGCTTGATGAAGAGCTTACCGTTTGTTCCCGGCGGGCAAATTCATAAGGTATCTCGACCATCTTCTCACTCCATATACATGCTTCTCTCGCCTCACGATTTATCCACGACCCGGGAAACCATGCGGGTAAATGGAGTACTTTCCAAAGTTTGAATCACGAAATTTCTTCGATCAACCAAAGGTACTCACGAAAAGGGAAGACTTTAAGGATGAATGACTTCCCAGGGGACAAGCCTGGCATGGCTACCTGGAGAAAAGTATCGACGATCGTGACCATAGGGTCATTTCGAGGTTTGGGGTGGTAACCATACACGGCACACATCGCTACTGCAGTCGCAAATCTAGATGAACCCGAGTCAGCGAAAAGCGAGAACTCAAAATAACACTCTTACGTTGAAAAATGAAACGGATACTCGTTAGGATCATCGATGATGTTCATAATCAGCTCTCGAGCCCTTCGAAGTTGCATTGGGCGAAATACGGCAGCAGTAGTGGAACGAAATGTTTGTTGGAATATTCTCCGGCATAACCTCCAGTGTTCGCTATATGGCAAAAGGCCGAAATCGAATCCGAATCCATAGCTTGCAAGAATGACAGATTCATTCACTGATCCGTCTTTCAAATTGTATCGGGGTGACGGACTCACGGGAAAAGGCCCGGAATGAAAGGACGATCAGAATATATCTTGGATCGTTTCTCCAAGCAGCTCCGTGGCAACAGTGGTTGAGTTTACAAGAATGAGGTCGGTGTCCAAATGTCGAATGTACATTATATCACCTGGAACCTTCTGAGAACCAGTACACAGATCCTGCCCTATACTCACCATACTTTTCCCGCCAGTGTGTATATGTCAGCCATGGTACTCGGACATTGATAGATAAGACATTGCCCAAGAGTGGTAGTGGGGTGGGACCAGGAGGTAACAGGCATCCCTTCTTCTCTATGCGATTATGGATGGTTCTTCGGGTTATGTACACAGTCGCTACCGTGAGAGGTAGTACGAGCCAAGTAGCTGAAGCCGGCCAGTCCATTTGGCTGCGAAGGGGGAATTTGAGAGCAAAGGACGTTCCTGCTCTGGGATATATGAGTCATGGCAGAGGTACAGCCGCCCACAAGTTAGTGCGGAGATCACATTTCTGACGTAGCTCATCCGAGGGTCATAATCGCTTCCCGGAACAGCCAAAATGTGTGGCGACTAGCCGAGGCTAATCTAGCCAAACGGATTAACCAGAAAGTTAGAAAGTGAACATTTGAACCCCGACCCTCGGAGAATGTCAAAGTCCGCTTTGCAACTCAGGCTCGAGTCTCGATCAACCTTACTTACATAAAATTCGAACGATATCTGACTGATCATAGTCAAACAGGAGCTGAAGACCCTTGACCACCAAAGGTAAATTCTGAGTGAAATTCTACTTCGATTTAATCTTGATTCAAGGTTGAGAAACATCAAAAGTTACATGGTGGTTCAAATCCTACGAAGGTCGTCCGTTGACACTCGATGAATGGGGAGAATGGTCGTTCGACCGGTCCACGGGATCCATCTGAGCAGTCAATCAACCTGCAGTGACAGCACGAGACGAGAGAGGGGCCCACCTCAGGTCGGTCGTACTCAGCATCATGATCCCTGTATCTCCCATTTGCATGGTTATAAGTATGCCCATTCGTCGAAATGGACTGCGGAGGATGTGTGTATGACGATGACATTGGCATTGAGGAGGTGCCAGTCGGGGATGGGTGGATAAGATGCATCAGTGACGGCGTGGCAGGTACCTGTGATGCTAATGGCGTCCAGAAGAAGACTGGGTATGACCAAGGATGACGAGATCAATACATGATTTGAAGCGAGTATGGTGGTGATACATACTCGTTCTCGGCTTGAAGTCTCTGTATCCGAGTATTTGCGAGGTCTAGGTCCCGTTGGTACTCATCATGAAGCTGCGTTGTGGTCCATACCCGTGTTGATGGTCGTTCATTAGCATAAGGCTAATCGATAGAAACAAGACGACGTACCGCATTAACTTGGTCGAACTTTTCACGGAGGGACTGAAATCTGAATAACACGTGAGTTTATGGTCCGGTGGGTCGAAAGCAAGACGAGTGGTAGTCGAGAGTCGGCTACACACTTTTCTTTGTATCGCAAACCGCTACGCTGAGCAACAGGAGCCTATCCAAATGGTGGCAGAAAAAGGACGTTAGATTCAGTTTCGATGATTCAACCATGTACTATGAAAGTCACCGACATCAAGTAATCAACCAACTCGTACCTTGAATCTTGTGCTTTCTTCTGAAACATTTGGATGATTGAGTAGCTTTGGAGCAAGCGAATTGGCGTCCATGCTAGCCACCATTCACAGCGCTGGCCCAAGTAACGTGTCTGGAACTTGGTATTATGGTAAGGTGTCAATAGAAGCCCAGAAGGAGTACTTTACATAACCACAGCAAACAAAACACTCAATAAGCCCAAATCCGGAGCGTATTCACTACTTGAAGTTTGCTTTTCAGCATACATAGTAAGCAGGGGAACCAGCACCGCAGGGTTTTGAAAAATTAGGACCGTCATGCGCATTCAACAAGCATGATTCAGAATTGCAACCAGTCGCGAATTAATTTGTATGTACTCGCAATGAACCGTGACCTGATAACGCCGCGGTCCTTGCTGTGTTTGTATGTCACTTCGGTAACTCCAATACAACTCTACTTGGTACTAGTCGCTGTTTGGTGCCATGTGCCTTGCACCCTCTTGTTCTCGTCCACATTGATAGCTGAGGTCAGTTCAAGTTCTGCGCGACCTTGTCCTATTTGCGTATGTCCATCGTTCCCCAATCATTCCTGGAAGACGTTTGGGTGCGAAAGTGCGTCATTCGTGTTATTTGTAAAACCTGGTGGAACTAATCCCTCTCTCTATCCATAGGACACTAGGCCTCGTTGGATATACTTGTCTTATTTATGATTATCTCCTGACCTTGGACACGGAGGTATGTGGAATCATGCGCAGGCGATCGCCAAAAGTAACAGCAGTACATAGGTCGATTTCATTTGGTGTGGTCCATGGACCGTCACGAAGGTTATCTTTCTTTTCAATCGATACGGAAACATCTTTGGCCAGACGTTCATACAAGTCATCGAAACCGGATGGGTTGTTAACGGCTCTCATCAGGTGAGTTCTGCAACCTTTTCTCGTCAATCCCATTTCATTTCCCATAAACAGCTATGCAATGATTTCAACCTTTTCATAACCGTTTTTATGGTTGTATCTGAAGAGTCCATCCACAGCAAGTCGATTTTGAATCCAATTCACCGCTTTTTGACGTTGACTGCACAGTTCTCGTGCTTCTGCGCGCGTGGGCTATATGGGGTTGTCGGAGCACAGTAGCTGCAGCTCTTGTTTGCAGTTACTTCATCTACCTGTTTTGCCTGCTCATAATGATCGCTTATGGTACCAGCTCTCAAACTTGTGCGTGTTCTTTTCCCTTCTCTCCATCCTCGTTCCTAATCACACGTTGTGCACGTGATTGTGCTTCGACATTCGTGGTGCTATACTCATGTTTGGATTCTAACTATATTTGAACGACTAGTCCATGAATTTCAGTATTTGGACATCATTGGGATATGTGCGGGTGTAATGCCTCGTACGTACAGTCCACTCTTCAGGGTAGATGACCTCATCCGAAGATTTCGCCCTGACAGCTTTCATTGCATGTGTTTTATTATGTTCCAGTTGCAGTCGTCTTACTGACATCCTTTCCATGCATAGTGGATACTTGGCATTGCGAGGTATGAATCTGCATTGTCACAATCGACATATTATGATATCAACACTTTCCCCACAGTTTTCTGCTGGACACGATGGTATTCGGAAGTACCATGCTCAGTCTTCGACGGCATTCAAGAGAATGTGTACATCTGTACCCCTCTCCTCTCCTTTGTCTTCTTGTCCGCGACGGTAAGCGGAAACAACACCGCCGAATTTGTCACGTTTTTCATGGCCATCATCTTATAGCTGTTATGTTTTACATTGTTAGCGTCTTTTTCGATACCTTTAATGCCGCCATTTGGTGAGTACCACTGTTTGCTTCCCCTTTGTCATCTTATTCAGTGTTGTTTGTTACTTTCAAGGACTGTCTATACATCTGTGAGCCAGTTTTCATCCTGATCCTACCCTTTTGATTCTCATGGATCCCGCCCACTATTGTCCTTGTAGAATCCAAAGTATTTGTTGTGCATAACGTGAGTCGCTGCTCCCTTTTCAAGATACGTGCATTAATCTGCCCTTTTGCGGACATCCAGCCTCGCCTTGAACTGGCTCTCCATTGCGGGCCAACGCGTTGTTCTCAACCTTCGTGGTCTCACGGTTCGTTCCTATACTTCAAGCTCACTTAGCGCCGAGGTCAATAGGCAGATTGGGATTATTGATGATGCCGGGCCAGAATGGTGGAGGAGCACATCAGAGGATTCAGATGACTTGGGCGTACCTGCGTCGGGGAGGCTCCGGAATCGGGACAATAGGGTCATGTCTGGGGATCTCAGAATGATCGTCTTGGATCTTAACTCGCCACGACATAGACTGATTGTCGACCAGGATGCCTTTGGAAAGGTCGCACCCTAGGTTCGCTGGCAGTGACGGACTCATGGCGAGTGTGATATATATAGGTCTACGTTATCAACCTTTAATTCGTTGGACCAGAACGCTCCTTAGCAATTGTGTACAGTATTTCCTGCGGACACTAGATACCCAAAGAATTGAATCGGATAATTCAAGTTTGGTGGGATCGGAACTTGGAAGTTCAGTATAAGTTACCGCTTGCCATTGTGAGCTGGACCATTTGTCGCCGAAACTCCATCACCGCCGATTCACTGGATTCACTCCCGATCACACGTGTCGCATGTTCGGCGCACTAAAGAAATTACTAGGTATTCGAAAGGCCATTGGGCACGACAGGAAGCATACAGAGATCTTTTTGTTCTCAGAATCCGGTGAGCACCATTCGTCTACATTTAGCCTGGCAACATTCGCATATCAAAGTATCGCAGCATATTTCAGCAATCGTGTCCCAAGAGCTTTTAAAGAGAAATGGGGTAGGTGTTCAGCGAAGGGAGTAATAGCCCAACTTAGATCCGTCAAGTAGCACATGGAGGAGAGGTCTCCTCAGGAACGACCTTGGATGTGCGAGCTCGGTACTTCTTCGCAATGGATCCCTCAGAGCCTTGGGTGACAAAGCTGTTCGCCAAGTCTGTCATGGTGCGCATATATGGTATCGGATACCAGATACTGACAACTCAAGTACTCGGTACTACTGATGCCGATTTACTTGTCGTAGGTGATCCACGCGGGGTGGATCGTGCATTGCGCCGACCAAGCCTTCCGAGTACCCATCACTGAGTATATTCTCGATGGTAGGCGACTTTCCGCCGTCGTCCACTCCTTTCGTGTCCTGTGCGATATAGGTACACACCTGACATATCTCCTCGACAGACCGATTCGTCCCCGCTCCTCCTTACAAATTGACCGACAATCCGCCGCAAATATACGTCCCGTTGTCTGATGTGACGGGGCTTATCGAGACCGAGTCTAGCGAATCTGGACACGCAGCCATCCAACCCTCCGACACGCCGAGTACCCCGGCGAGCATGCCACGAAAACGCAAACGAGAACAAGTCTATTTCGATTCTCCTAGTGGTTCCCTCATATTCTCTGGATTTGACAAGGATGGGATGCCACGGCGCCCAAGGAAGCTGCGCAAGCTTCGGTTTGATCCGTCGTTCAGTCCGGGGGAAGGACGTGGTTGGAAGTCGAAGGAAGAGACGAGGTTCGATGGGTTTGGCGATCATCTCGATACACTGGACGACGTTTCTGGGACGAGTGTGAACGTTGGTCGAGGCGGGACCGCTGGTGCGTTGCTCAGTCCGAGCGATGGGGTAGGAGTGCGGTCTCCCGAAACAACTGACAAACTGCTTACTTGTGTGGAGTCTTCGGAACCATATCGGTGCCGTTCCGTAGATGAAGATCTGTCGAAACCCACCCACACTTCTTCTCCGGCCGCCTCTGTTGATGTGCAGAACAGGATGCCGCCCGTTCGTGCGATCGACTTTACCAATCTACCACCGCGCGCCAGACGTGGGCGTTTCTCGGCGGCCGATGGCACGACATCTGCAGAG